>OZ024866.1:16015857-16025857 GCA_964017155.1 Oasisia sp. SBJ-2009
TCCGACTGACTGACACAGCGACGACAGCAGCCTCGCTTTCTCATTCTACGACTGACAAATGATTGACAGATAATGACTGTCATTAGCCACGACGAACTAAACGTCTATATCACCTTTCTCCCACTGCATAATGGACGGCTTTAGTTAGAACGTTTCCAGTCTCTCCCTCCCTCCCTCCCTCCCTCCCTCCCTCCCTCCCTCCCTCCTCCTCCCTCCCTCCCTCCCTCCCTCCCTCCCTCCCTCCCTCCCTCCCTCCCTCCCTCCTCCCTCCCTCCCTCCCTCCCTCCCTCCTCCTCCCTCCCTCCCTCCTCCCCTCCCTCCCCCCCTCCCTCCCTCCCTCCCTCCCTCCCTCCCTCCCTCCCTACCTCCCTCCCTACCTCCCTCCCTCCCTCCCTCCCATTCTACGACTGACAAATGATTGACAGATAATGACTGTCATTAGCCACGACGAACTAAACGTCTATATCACCTTTCTCCAACTGCATAATGGACGGCTTTAGTTAGAACGCTTCAAGTCTCTCCCTCCCTCCCTCCCTCCCTGCCTCCCTCCCTCCCTCCCTCCCTCCCTCCCTCCCTCCCTCCCTCCCTCCCTCCCTCCCTCCCTCCCTCCCTCCCTCCCTCCCTCCCTCCCTCCCTCCCTCCCTCCTCCCTCCCTCCCTCCCTCCCTCCCTCCCTCCCTCCCTCCCTCCCTCCTCCCTCCCTCCCTCCCTCCCTCCCTCCCTCCCTCCCTCCCTCCCTCCCTCCCTCCCTCCCTCCCTCCCTCCCTCCCTCCCTCCCTCCCTCCCTCCCTCCCTCCCTCCCTCCCTCCCTCCCTCCCCCTCCCCTCTCCACCCTCCCCCCTCCACCCTCCCCCTCCCCCTCTCCCCTCTCCCCTCCCCCTCCCCTCCCCTCCCCCTCCCCCTCCCCCTCCCCCTCCCCTCCTCCCCCTCCCCCTCCCCCTCCCCCTCCCCCTCCCCCTCCCCCCCCTCCCCCTCCCCTCCCCTCCCCCTCCCCCTCCCCCCTGGAATGAAAGGGAATGAAGTGAGAGAGAGAGAAAGGGAAAATAAGGAGAGGGGGGAGGGTGGTGGGAGAGTCGGTCTAACAGTGGGCACGCTGAGAAAGAATGAGGGTAGAATATTGACAATTGAGAACGGCCCCTTGGAGGCAAATATTGTGTAACAAGGTATACGTGGTAAAGAGCAATCCTCCTTATTGTGTTGCAATGTCCTCCGTACAAACGGTGTTTGTTGGTAGACGAAACTCACTCTTTACTGTCGTGCTCACGATCTCTCAAAGTTCGGCGGACACGCGCCCTGAATGCCCGCGTACCGGGTGACATCGAAGCGCACAGCTGGTCACCCGGTCGCCGCATGTTCACGTGATACATGTGTGGAGACGCGTGACCAGACGCCCCGTTACCTCAGCCGGCAAAGAATCCGTTATCTCGACTCGCCTGGCTGCACACTGCCTCGTCATACAGCTCTACACTGTGTACACAGTTATTGACCCCATCTTATATAAGTATAACAATAATGATCGCGGCCATGCCGAGCACGTCTCAATCGTGAACCGCACGTGTCGCTGAACACGTCACTCTATCAGACCCTGTTGTGTGGACATATTCTTTTTAGGTCACCTTTCATTCAAGTGACGCGAAATATCCGCCTAGTCGTGGCAGATTGAATACGAATCACGTGAAGCGAACGATCATTTCTTCGTGTACTATTTTGTTGCATAACCAAAAGTTTAGCCACGTGACAAACTGATCCGACAAATGTGTGCCGGGATAGTCGACTAGTTTAATTACACCGCGTGTCCCGATTGATTTTATGTAAACCTCCTCCCTCTATCTCTACCTGTTTCTCTCACCCTCGGTCTCTCTCTCTCTCTTCTCTCTTCTCTCTTTCCTCCCTCTCACACTTGGTCTCGCTCTCTGTCCGTCTCTCTCTCTCTCTCTCTCACTCTCTCTCTCTCCTCTCTCTTTATCTCTCTCCCTCCCCCCTCTCTTCTCCCCACTCCCACTACCTCTCTCTCACTCTCTCTCTCTCTCTCTCTCTCTCTCTCTCTCTCTCCACGTCGTTGTCTCCCCCTCTCTTCTCTTCTCTCGATATATTACGAAGTGGTAGATCATGTCCCAACAAACAGACGGGATAGGAAATTTCAGCAAGGGGCGAAATTATGCTCCAAATGAAATGCTTGGTCCTTGTGGCGAACTTAATTATTACGTAAAATCGAACGTTCGAGAAAACCTCGTTGTTTAGATATCACACAAGATAGTGTCGTCACCGGGGTCCCTTTCACCCGCCACTAAACATAAAACTGTCCTGTATCGCATGCTAACACGGCTCACTCGTTCGTTCGGTCACCCAAAAACGTCCGATTGTTGTTATATATAAATTTACCTACTACAAACGTTAATACGTTCACGTATTGCAAATGTTAATGAACTTACGTATTGCAAATGTTAATGCATTTTCATTTCCAAACGTTTCATATTTTCACTCTTAGTGCTATTTACTTTGATTGTAGGTTCCTACACAAATAAGTTTTTGCATAGTTCTTAAATTAGTGTTACGGGGGTAGGCTAATACATGATCCCCGTCTTCTTGTGTGATGTTTTTAACTGGTTTTGTCCTCCCAGATACTACCCTCTCTGGATGAGCACCTACAGCTACACCTACAGCTACACCTACACCTACAGCTACAGCTACACCTACACCTACACCTACAGCTACACCTACACCTACACCTACAGCTACACCTACACCTACAGCTTCACCTACACCTACAGCTACACCTACACCTACAGCTACACCTACAGCTACACCTACACCTACAGCTACACCTACACCTACACCTACACCTACAGCTACAGCTACATCTACACCTACAGCTACACCTACACCTACAGCTACACCTACAGCTACAGCTACACCAACACCTACACCTACAGCTACACCTACACCTACAGCTACACCTACAGCTACAGCTACACCTACAGCTACACCTACAGCTACACCTACAGCTACACCTACACCTACAGCTACACCTACATTTACAGCTACACCTACACCTACAGCTACACCTACAGCTACACCTACACCTACGGCTACACCTACAGCTACACCTACACCTACGGCTACACCTACACCTACACCTACAGCTACACCTACAGCTACACCTACAACTACTCCTACACTCCTACACCTACATCTACACCTACTCCTACACCTACACCTACAACTACACCTACACCTACACCTACACCTACACATACAACTACAACTACATCTACATCTACAACTACAACTACTCCTACACCTACAAATACCCCTACACCTACATCTACATCTACATCTACACCTTCACCTACACCTACACCTACACCTACACCTACACCTACACCTACACCTACACCTACACCTACACCTACAACTACAACTACACCTACAACTACACCTACACCTACACATACAACTACAACTACACCTACAACTACAACTACAACTACAACTACACCTACACCTACACCTACACATACAACTACACCTACACCTACACCTACACCTACACCTACATCTACACCTACACATACACATACAACTACTCCTACACCTACACCTACATCTACACCTACACATACACATACACCTACACCTACACCTACAACTACACCTACACCTACACCTACAACTACACCTATACCTACACCTACACCTACATATGCACCTACACCTACACCTACACCTACACCTACACCTACACCTACACCTACATCTACACCTACACCTACACCTACACCTACAACTACTCCTACACCTATACCGACACCTACATCTGCACCTACAACTACACGTACACATACACATACAACTAATCCTACACCTACACCTACACCTACATTTACATCTACACCTACACCTACAACTACTCGTACACCTATACCTACACCTACACCCACATCTACAACTACTCCTACACCTGCACCTGCACCTGCACCTGCACCTGCACCTGCACCTGCACCTGCACCTGCACCTGCACCTGCACCTGCACCTGCACCTGCACCTGCACCTGCACCTGCACCTGCACCTGCACCTGCACCTGCACCTGCACCTGCACCTGCACCTACATCTACATCTACGTCTACATCTACATCTACATCTACACCTACACCTACATCTACATCTACTTCAACTTCTACTTCTACACCTACTAGTCAATTAATAAACCCTTGTCGCCAACTAGAACTATTTCGGAATTTTTCTAGCTGTTAGAGAAAATGGTGGCGCCACCTGACGGCGATTGAAATGCCCACTACTATGTAGCCTCGCTTAACCGCCTCTCGCTCGGCTGCGTGACAGGGCTGAGAAGGTAGTCGTGAGGTAGTTTACGTAACGACACTGCTCGAGCCAGACCTAACTGTGCTCGAAGTCCGACCATGACGTCCCAGGTTTACGTGTATATCTTAATTAACGTCCGTCCGTCCGTCCGTCCGTCCGTCCGTCCGTCCGTCCGTCCGTCCGTCCGTCCGTCCGTCCGTCCGTCCGTCCGTCCGTCCGTCCGTCCGTCCGTCCGTCCGTCCGTCCGTCCGTCCGTCCGTCCGTCCGTCCGTCCGTCCGTCCGTCCGTCCGTCCGTCCGTCCGTCCGTCCGTCCGTCCGTCCGTCCGTCCGTCCGTCCGTCCGTCCGTCCGTCCGTCCGTCCGTCCGTCCGTCCGTCCGTCCGTCCGTCCGTCCGTCCGTCCGTCCGTCCGTCCGTCCGTCCCTCCCTCCCTCCCTCCCTCCCTCCCTCCCTCCCTCCCTCCCTCCCTCCCTCCCTCCCTCCCTCCCTCCCTCCCTCCCTCCCTCCCTCCCTCCCTCCCTCCCTCCGTCCCTCCGTCCCTCCGTCCCTCCGTCCCTCCGTCCCTCCGTCCCTCCGTCCACTCTCTCACCTCTCTAGCTGTTTCTCTTTCCCTCGGTCTCTCTCTCTCTATCTCTCTCTCTCCCTCCCTCTCTCTCTCTCTCTCTCTCTCTCTCTCTCTCTGTCCCTCTCTCTCTCTCTCTACCCCCACTCCCTCTACCTCTCTCTCACTCCACGTCCTTGTCTACCCCCCTCTCTATCCCTTCTCTCGATATATTACGAAGTGGTAGATCATGTCCCAACAAACAGACGGGATAGGAAAGTATTTTGAATCGGCAAGGAGCGAAATTATGCTCCAAATTAAATGCTTGGTCCTTGTGGCGAACTTAATTATTACGTAAAATCGAACGTTCGGGACAACCTCGTTGTTTAGATATCACACAAGGTAGTGTCGTCACCGGGGTCCCTTTCTCACGCCACTAAACATGAAACTGTCCTGTATCGCATGCAAACACGGCTCACTCGTTCGTTCGGTCACCCAAATACGTCCGATTGTTGTTATGTATAGATTTACCTACTACAAACGTTAATACGTTCACGTATTGCAAATGTTATTGAACTTACGTACTGCAAATGTTAATGCATTTTTATATTCCAAATGTATCATATTTTCAATCATCGTGTTATTTACTTTGATTGTAGGTTCCTATATAATTAATTTAGCGCATAATACTCAAGTTAGTGTTACCGTGAGTAGGCCTAATACATCACCCCCGTCTTCTTGTGTGATGTTTATTAATTAACTGTTCCCCCCCCCCCCCGATATTATCCTCTCTGGATGAGCACCTACACATACACCTACACCTACTCATACACCTACAGCTACACCAACTCATACACTTACATCTACACCTAAATCTAAACATACTCCTACTCCTATAACTACACGTACACCTACACCTACTCCTACACCTACACCTACACCTACAACTAAAATCTACAAATACACCTACTCCTACACTTACACCTACACCTACACCTACACCTACACCTACACCTACTCCTACACCTACAACTACACCTACACCTACGGCTACGGCTACGGCTACAGCTTCACCTACACCTACAGCTACACCTACACCTACACCTACACCTATAGCTACAGCTACACCTACAACTACACCTACACCTACACCTACTCCTACACATATACCTACTCCTACACCTACAACTACAACTACATGTACAACTACTCCTACACCAACAACTACAACTACACACACACCTATACCTACTCCTACACCTACACCTGCACCTACTCCAACACCTACACCTACTCCTACACCTACTCCTACACCTACACATACTCCTACTCCTACTCATACACCTACACCTACACCTACACCTACACCTACACCTACTCCTACTCCTACACCTACAACTACAACTACACCTACACCTACGGCTACGGCTACGGCTACACGCACACGCACACGCACACGCACACGCACACAGACACACACCTACACCTACAACTACACCTACACCTACAACTAAACCTACACCTAGACCTACACCTGCACCTACACCTACACCTGCACCTACTTCTACACCTACAACTACACCTATACATACACCTACACCTACACCTACACCTACACATACACCTACACCTACTCCTACACCTATTCCTACACCTACAACTACACCTACTCATAAACCTACTCCTACACCTACACCTACACCTACTCCTACACCTACACCTACACCTACAACTACAACAACAACTACACCTACACCTACTCCTAAGCCTACTCCTACTCCTACTCCTACTCCTACTCCTACTCCTACAGCTACACCTACACATACACATACACATACTCCTACTCCTACATTTACTCCTTCATCTACAACTACACCTACATCTACCCCTACACCTACACCTACACCAACACCTACACCTACACCTACACCTACACCTACACCTACTCCTACACCTACTCCTACAACTACAACTACACCTACACCTACAACTAAACCTACACCTAGACCTACACCTACACCTGCACCTACTTCTACACCTACACCTACAACTACACCTATACATACACCTACACCTACTCCTACACCTATTCCTACACCTACAACTACAACTACACCTACTCATAAACATACTCCTACACCTACACCTACTCCTACACCTACACCTACAACTACAACTACAACTACACCTACACCTACTCCTACTCCTAAGCCTACTCCTACTACTACTCCTACTCCTACAGCTACACATACACATACACATACTCCTACTCCTACACTTACTCCTTCACCTACAACTACACCTACATCTACCCCTACACCTACATCTACTCCTACACCTATATGTACTCATACACCTACACCTACACCAACACTTACACCTATATAATAATAATAATACATTTTATTTAATATAGCGCCACATCCAATTTTCAATTGTTCGTGGCGCTTTACAGACATTAAAATCCTAAAATACAAATTCACACCAGAAAAAAACATAAATATACTAGTGACATTTATAAACAATTACACACACAAAAATAAAAAAATACGAATTATTTAAGCTGAATAAATGTATATATGTATAATAAATATATAAATAGGTTAAATAAAATATCGATAAAAGTACACAAACATTAAACTAAGCCGCGAGAACAGTCTGAAGAAATGTGTCTTTAGGCGTGCCTTGAAAGTGGCTAAACAGGCAGACGTCTTAAGGTTACTAGGTAAGCCGTTCCATAAGATCGCTGCTGCGACCACAAATGAGTTATCTCCAGCTTTCACGTGGGTCCCCACAACCGTTAATAACATATTGTTCGCAGGACGCAATGCTCTCGCAGGTTTGTACGAACACACAAGGTCTGATAGGTATTTTGGGCCATGCACAGCTTTGTAAGTAAATACAGGAAGTTTAAACTCGATCCTCTGTGGTACAGGCAGCTAATGAAGAATACATAACAGAGGCATGGCTCTATCAGTCCGTGGGCGCCGTAATATTAGCCTGGTGGCGGAGTTGTGTATTCTCTGAAGGCGAGCAATATTGTTTACTGAAGTGCCGTACAGAAGGGAATTGCAGTAATCAAGCTATGATATTATAATGGCGTTGACCAGTGACCACACGTTCCTTAGTCGCTGTTGGGAGGTAACGACTCATCTTGTTGATATGGCGGAGGTGGAATGAGCATACACTGACAATGCTCGAAACTTGCTTATGAAAATCCAGGTGGCGATCAATGACAACACCAAGGTGCGAACAAATCTTAATGCAGTAATCGTGGCATCCCCTACACGTATAACACTACCGTCAACACTAACCTATATATATATATATATATATATATATATATATATATATATATATATATATATATATATATATATATATATATATATATATAGGTTAGTGACCGTCAACAAGCGCAGTGGCCGCTGCAGTCTTCGGTATTACCGGCAGATATTCGGTTTTGTTGTTATTCATAGACGTGTAGTTAGATACTATCAACATATTGACAACATCTGAACAGTCCTCCATGCGTCGTAGAGTAGCTGATAATGCTGTCGCTGTTAGATCAAAACAGTACAACTGCAGGGCATCAGCGTAGTGATGAAAACAAACTCCATGCGCTGTAATGATGTTGTCAATGGGCTGTACGGACATCGAAAATAGCAATGGCCCTAGCACTGAACCTTGCGGGACACCATATGTCACACGTGTTGTATTTGATATATATATATATATATATATATATATATATATATATATATATATATACATACATACATACATACATACATACATACATACATACATACATACATACATACATACATACATATCAAGTACAATTCCAAGAAAAGTGCTGTGTTAATATTTAATAGTAAATATATGAAAAATTTTGATGTTCCATCATTTAAGATTAATGGTGAAACAATCCAGGAAGTAGATAATGTGAAATATTTGGGTCACTTTATTTCTAATACATTACGTGATGACAAAGATATTTTACGCCAATGCCGACAACTATATGCTAGGGGTAATACGCTATTGCGGACATTTTACATGTGTTCCACTGACGTGAAGCTGACTGCTTAGAAATTTCTGCTCTCCTATGTATACTGCTCAGCTGTGGTGGAATTACACAGTAGCAAGTATACATAAACTTCATGTGGCTTACAATAATGTGTTTCGCTTACTGCTAAATCAGCCTAAATATTGCCGTGATTCCACCATGTTTGTAGAATACCATGTACCAGATACTAAAGCTGTAATTAGAAACCTTGTATATAAATTCATGCGGAGACTTGATGCCTCTTATAATAAGTTGGTAATTGCAATTATCAACAGTGATATAAAATGGCAATCCAGGATAAGACGCCATTGGATAAAAATGTTGTATATACATAATAGTTTTTGACTGAATGTACCACTGTGCAATGTTTTTTTCTATTTACAATGTGCAATACCTTTATATATTTTTTAGTCACTTGTATTTGTTAATGTTTATGTGGACATCTGTATGACAGTCTGAAATAAAGATATTGAATTTAATACATACATACATACATACATACATACATACATACATACATACATACATACATACAATGTCATACATACATACATACATACATACATACATACATACATACATACATACATACATACATACATACATACATACATACATACATACATACATACATACATACATACATACATACATACATACATACATACATACATACATACATACATACACCTAAACACTAGTCAATTAATAAACTCTTCTCGCCAACTAGAACTACTTCGGAATTTTCTGGCGGTTAGAGAAAATGGTGGCGCCACCTGACGGCGATTGAAATGCCCACTACTATGTAGCCTCGCTTAACCGCCTCTCGCTCGGCTGCGTGACAGGGCTGAGAAGGTAGTCGTGAGGTAGTTTACGTAACGACACTGCTCGAGCCAGGCCTAACTGTGCTCGAACTCAGACCATGACGTCCCAGGTTTACGTGTAAATCTTAGTTAACGTCCGTCCGTCCGTCCGTCCGTCCGTCCGTCCGTCCGTCCGTCCGTCCGTCCGTCCGTCCGTCCGTCCGTCCGTCCGTCCGTCCGTCCGTCCGTCCGTCCGTCCGTCCGTCCGT
>OZ024866.1:16030857-16043357 GCA_964017155.1 Oasisia sp. SBJ-2009
CGCCCGCCCGCCCGCCCGCCCGCCCGCCCGCCCGCCCGCCCGCCCGCACGCCCGCACGCCCGCACGCCCGCACGCCCGCACGCCCGCACGCCCGCCCGCCCGCCCGCCCGCCCGCCCGCCCGCACGCCCGCCCGCACGCCCGCCCGCACGCCCGCACGCCCGCACGCACGCACGCCCAAAATTCATTCAATTCAATATCTTTATTTTAGACTTATCTGTACGTCATGTACAGATGTTCACATACACAATAAACAGATGAATGAAACAGATGATTATAAAAAGTACAAGTATTGCACATGATTATAAAATAATATTGCACAATACACTGTAGTACATTAAGTCAAAGCTGTTATGTATATCCAACATCCAACATCCAACATACTAAATTAGATAGATAGATAGATAGACAGATAGACAGACAGACAGACAGACAGATAGATAGATAGATAAATATGTGTTGAGTAAATACAATACGTTAAACAAAAACAATTCTAATTCTAACGACATACATCAAATAGTGCGTACACGACGTAGTGTCTAGCCAGAATTATCGTGATATGTTCTCTAATACATAGCTAGAAGATGTAAAATACAGCTATTTAAAAAAATACTTGTATGGTTCTATTGCTGGTAATACTTCCGTGAAAGGTATTTCCAAGTCTTACATGGATGACAGCATTTGATTTTGATTAACACCAGATACGTGGCTTTGTCAAGGGCGACGTTTTCCACTGTACTGCCTTCCTATAATACTCCTGTGGATTTTTTATAGTGGCTAACACCGAGATGCCGTGGTATACTCCGCGCATTCATAAGCAAATAGCGTTCTGTTATATAGTCGCTTTAGGAGCGTCTGGGTACGGTAAATGCTCTCAATGGAACACGACCCCAAGCGGAGTGGGAGAGTGCAAACATGACCGCAACAGGAACGAAGACCACGCTGATCCGGACTGCAACAATGACACGGTTTTAATGGTAGACAATGGGCCGACGCAGGCAACTGTTTTTCCTCTGCTGTCTCTCACGCTAACAGGGCGTGGGTGATGGTCATGTGTGGTGGTCGTCTCATATCAGACGCGTTGCAAAACAATGCTGTGTCTAGGCGCGGTTCGAAACACCGCGGGGATCTATTTCAGCGTGACTACATGCTTCCCAGTGGAGTCGAGACGGGGGCTACATACTTCCCAGACGAATCGAGACGGGGGCTACATACTTCCCAGACGAGTCGAAACGGGTGCTACATACTTCCCAGACGAGTCGAGACGGGGGCTACATACTTTCCAGACGAGTCGAGACGGGGGCTACATACTTCCCAGAGGAGTCGAGACGGGGGCTACATACTTCCCAGAGGAGTCGAGACGGGGGCTACATACTTCCCAGACGAGTCGAGACGGGGGCTACATACTTCCCAGACGAGTCGAGACGGGGGCTACATACTTCCCAGACGAGTCGAGACGGGGGCTACATACTTCCCATACGAGTCGAGACGGGGGTTACATACTTCCCAGACGAGTCGAGACGGGGGCTACATACATCCCAGACGAGTCGAGACGGGGG
The DNA here is from genome assembly GCA_964017155.1 of Oasisia sp. SBJ-2009. Taxonomy (NCBI): domain Eukaryota; kingdom Metazoa; phylum Annelida; class Polychaeta; order Sabellida; family Siboglinidae; genus Oasisia; species Oasisia sp. SBJ-2009. Next base: position 16,032,415 of record OZ024866.1, read on the forward strand.
CTACATACTTCCCAGACGAGTCGAGACGGGGGCTACATACTTCCCAGACGAGTCGAGACGGGGGCTACATACTTCCCAGACGAGTCGAGACGGGGGCTACATACTTCCCAGACGAGTCGATACGGCGGCTACATACTTCCCAGATGAGTCGATACGGGGGCTACATACTTCCCAGTGGAGTCGAGACGGGGGCTAAATGCTTCCCAGTGGAGTCGAGACGGGGGCTACATACTTCCCAGACGAGTCGAGACGGGGGCTACATACTTCCCAGACGAGTCGAGACGGGGGCTACATACTTCCCAGTGGAGTCGAGACGGGGGGTACATGCTTCCCAGTGGAGTCGAGACGGGGGCTACATACTTCCCAGACGAGTCGAGACGGGGGCTACATACTTCCCAGACGAGTCGAGACGGGGGCTACATACTTCCCAGACGAGTCGAGACGGGGGTTACATACTTCCCAGACGAGTCGAGACGGGGGCTACATACTTTCCAGACGAGTCGAGACGGGGGCTACATACTTCCCAGACGAGTCGAGACGGGGCTACATACTTCCCAGTGGAGTCGAGACGGGGGCTAAATGCTTCCCAGTGGAGTCGAGACGGGGGCTACATACTTCCCAGAGGAGTCGAGACGGGGGCTACATACTTCCCAGACGAGTCGAGACGGGGGCTACATGCTTCCCAGACGAGTCGAGACGGGGGCTACATGCTTCCCATTGGAGTCGAGACGGGGGCTACATGCTTCCCAGTGGAGTGGAAACGGGGGCTACATGATTTCCAGTGGAGTCGAGATGGGGGCTACATGCTTCCTAGGGGAGTCGAGACGGGGGCTACATACTTCCAAGAGGAGTCGAGACGGGGGCTACATACTTCCCAGACGAGTCGAGACGGGGGCTACATACTTCCCAGTGGAGTCGAGACGGGGGCTAAATGCTTCCCAGTGGAGTCGAGACGGGGCTACATACTTCCCAGACGAGTCGAGAGGGGGGCTACATACTTCCCAGACGAGTCGAGACGGGGGCTACATACTTCCCAGACGAGTCGAGACGGGGGCTACATGCTTCCCAGTGGAGTCGAGACGGGGGCTACATGCTTCCCAGTGGAGTGGAGACGGGGGCTACATGCTTTCCAATGGAGTCGAGACGGGGGCTACATGCTTCCTAGGGGAGTCGAGACGGGGGCTACATACTTCCCAGAGGAGTCGAGACGGGGGCTACATACTTCCCAGAGGAGTCGAGACGGGGGCTACATACTTCCCAGACGAGTCGAGACGGCGGCTACATACTTCCCAGATGAGTCGATACGGGGGCTACATACTTCCCAGACGAGTCGAGACGGGGGCTACATACTTCCCAGTGGAGTCGAGACGGGGGCTAAATGCTTCCCAGTGGAGTCGAGACGGGGGCTACATACTTCCCAGACGAGTCGAGTCGGGGGCTACATACTTCCCAGACGAGTCGAGACGGGGGCTACATACTTCCCAGACGAGTCGAGAGGGGGGTTACATGCTTCCCAGTGGAGTCGAGACGGGGGCTACATGCTTCCCAGAGGAGTGGAGACGGGGGCTACATGCTTTCCAGTGGAGTCGAGACGGGGGCTACATGCTTCCTAGGGGAGTCGAGACGGGGGCTACATACTTCCAAGAGGAGTCGAGACGGGGCTACATACTTCCCAGAGGAGTCGAGACGGGGGCTACATACTTCTCAGACGAGTCGAGACGGGGGCTACATGCTTCCCAGACGAGTCGAGACGGGGGCTACATGCTTCCCATTGGAGTCGAGACGGGGGCTACATGCTTCCCAGTGGAGTCGAGACGGGGGCTACATGCTTCCCAGTGGAGTGGAGACGGGGGCTACATGCTTCCCAGTGGAGTGGAGACGGGGGCTACATGCTTTCCAGTGGAGTCGAGACGGGGGCTACATGCTTCCTAGGGGAGTCGAGACGGGGGATTCATACTTCCAAGAGGAGTCGAGACGGGGGCTACATACTTCCCAGACGAGTCGAGACGGGGGCTACATACTTCCCAGTGGAGTCGAGACGGGGGCTAAATGCTTCCCAGTGGAGTCGAGACGGGGGCTACATACTTCCCAGACGAGTCGAGACGGGGGCTACATACTTCCCAGACGAGTCGAGACGGGGGCTACATGCTTCCCAGTGGAATCGAGACGGGGGCTACATGCTTCCCAGTGGAGTGGAGACGGGGGCTACATGCTTTCCAGTGGTGTCGAGACGGGGGCTACATGCTTCCTAGGGGAGTCGAGACGGGGGCTACATACTTCCCAGACGAGTCGAGACGGGGGGCTACATACTTCCCAGAGGAGTCGAGACGGGGGCTACATACTTCCCAGACGAGTCGAGACGGCGGCTACATACTTCCCAGATGAGTCGATACGGGGGCTACATACTTCCCAGACGAGTCGAGACGGGTGCTACATACTTCCCAGTCGAGTCGAGACGGGGGCTAAATGCTTCCCAGTGGAGTCGAGACGGGGGCTACATACTTCCCAGACGAGTCGAGACGGGGGATACATACTTCCCAGACGAGTCGAGACGGGGGCTACATACTTCCCAGACGAGTCGAGACGGGGGCTACATACTTTCCAGACGAGTCGAGACGGGGGCTACATACTTCCCAGACGAGTCGAGACGGGGGCTACATACTTCCCAGTGGAGTCGAGACGGGGGCTAAATGCTTCCCAGTGGAGTCGAGACGGGGCTACATACTTCCCAGACGAGTCGAGACGGGGGCTACATACTTCCCAGACGAGTCGAGACGGGGGCTACATGCTTCCCATTGGAGTCGAGACGGGGGCTACATGCTTCCCAGTGGAGTGGAGACGGAGGCTACATGCTTTCCAATGGAGTCGAGATGGGGGCTACATGCTTCCTAGGGGAGTCGAGACGGGGGCTACATACTTCCAAGAGGAGTCGAGATGGGGGCTACATACTTCCCAGACGAGTCGAGACGGGGGCTACATACTTCCCAGTGGAGTCGAGACGGGGGCTAAATGCTTCCCAGTGGAGTCGAGACGGGGCTACATACTTCCCAGACGAGTCGAGACGGGGGCTACATACTTCCCAGACGAGTCGAGACGGGGGCAACATACTTCCCAGACGAGTCGAGACGGGGGCTACATGCTTCCCAGTGGAGTCGAGACGGGGGCTACATGCTTCCCAGTGGAGTGGAGACGGGGGCTACATGCTTTCCAATGGAGTCGAGACGGGGGCTACATGCTTCCAGGGGAGTCGAGACGGGGGCTACATACTTCCCAGAGGAGTCGAGACGGGGGCTACATACTTCCCAGAGGAGTCGAGACGGGGGCTACATACTTCCCAGACGAGTCGAGACGGCGGCTACATACTTCCCAGATGAGTCGATACGGGGGCTACATACTTCCCAGACGAGTCGAGACGGGGGCTACATACTTCCCAGTGGAGTCGAGACGGGGGCTAAATGCTTCCCAGTGGAGTCGAGACGGGGGCTACATACTTCCCAGACGAGTCGAGACGGGGGCTACATACTTCCCAGACGAGTCGAGACGGGGGCTACATACTTCCCAGACGAGTCGAGACGGGGGTTACATGCTTCCCAGTGGAGTCGAGACGGGGGCTACATGCTTCCCAGTGGAGTGGAGACGGGGGCTACATGCTTTCCAGTGGAGTCGAGACTAGGGCTACATGCTTCCTAGGGGAGTCGAGACGGGGGTTACATACTTCCAAGAGGAGTCGAGACGGGGCTACATACTTCCCAGACGATTCGAGACGGGGGCTTCATACTTCCCAGTGGAGTCGAGACGGGGGCTAAATGCTTCCCAGTGGAGTCGAGACGGGGGCTACATACTTCCCAGAGGAGTCGAGACTGGGGCTACATACTTTTCAGACGAGTCGAGACGGGGGCTACATGCTTCCCAGACGAGTCGAGACGGGGGCTACATGCTTCCCATTGGAGTCGAGACGGGGGCTACATGCTTCCCAGTGGAGTGGAGACGGAGGCTACATGCTTTCCAGTGGAGTCGAGATGGGGGCTACATGCTTCCTAGGGGAGTCGAGACGGGGGCTACATACTTCCAAGAGGAGTCGAGACGGGGGCTACATGCTTCCCAGTGGAGTGGAGACGGGGGCTACATGCTTTCCAATGGAGTCGAGACGGGGGCTACATGCTTCCTAGGGGAGTCGAGACGGGGGCTACATACTTCCCAGAGGAGTCGAGACGGGGGCTACATACTTCCCAGTGGAGTCGAGACGGGGGCTAAATGCTTCCCAGTGGAGTCGAGACGGGGCTACATACTTCCCAGACGAGTCGAGACGGGGGCTACATACTTCCCAGACGAGTCGCGACGGGGGCTACATACTTCCCAGACGAGTCGAGACGGGGGTTACATGCTTCCCAGTGGAGTCGAGACGGGGGCTACATGCTTCCCAGTGGAGTGGAGACGGGGGCTACATGCTTTCCAATGGAGTCGAGACGGGGGCTACATGCTTCCTAGGGGAGTCGAGACGGGGGCTACATGCTTCCCAGTGGAGTGGAGACGGGGGCTACATGCTTTCCAATGGAGTCGAGACGGGGGCTACATGCTTCCTAGGGGAGTCGAGACGGGGGCTACATACTTCCCAGAGGAGTCGAGACGGGGGCTACATACTTCCCAGAGGAGTCGAGACGGGGGCTACATACTTCCCAGACGAGTCGAGACGGCGGCTACATACTTCCCAGATGAGTCGATACGGGGGCTACATACTTCCCAGACGAGTCGAGACGGGGGCTACATACTTCCCAGTGGAGTCGAGACGGGGGCTAAATGCTTCCCAGTGGAGTCGAGACGGGGGCTACATACTTCCCAGACGAGTCGAGACGGGGGCTACATACTTCCCAGACGAGTCGAGACGGGGGCTACATACTTCCCAGACGAGTCGAGACGGGGGCTACATGCTTCCCAGTGGAGTCGAGACGGGGGCTACATGCTTCCCAGTGGAGTGGAGACGGGGGCTACATGCTTTCCAGTGGAGTCGAGACGGGGGCTACATGCTTCCTAGGGGAGTCGAGACGGGGGCTACATACTTCCAAGAGGAGTCGAGACGGGGGCTACATACTTCCCAGACGAGTCGAGACGGGGGCTACATACTTCCCAGTGGAGTCGAGACGGGGGCTAAATGCTTCCCAGTGGAGTCGAGACGGGGGCTACATACTTCCCAGACGAGTCGAGACGGGGGCTACATACTTCCCAGACGAGTCGAGACGGGGGCTACATGCTTCCCAGTGGAGTCGAGACGGGGGCTACATGCTTCCCAGTGGAGTGGAGACGGGGGCTACATGCTTTCCAGTGGAGTCGAGACGGGGGCTACATGCTTCCTAGGGGAGTCGAAACGGGGGCTACATACTTCCCAGACGAGTCGAGACGGGGGGCTACATACTTCCCAGAGGAGTCGAGACGGGGGCTACATACTTCCCAGACGAGTCGAGACGGCGGCTACATACTTCCCAGATGAGTCGATACGGGGGCTACATACTTCCCAGACGAGTCGAGACGGGTGCTACATACTTCCCAGTGGAGTCGAGACGGGGGCTAAATGCTTCCCAGTGGAGTCGAGACGGGGGCTACATACTTCCCAGACGAGTCGAGACGGGGGCTACATACTTCCCAGACGAGTCGAGACGGGGGCTACATACTTCCCAGACGAGTCGAGACGGGGGCTACATACTTTCCAGACGAGTCGAGACGGGGGCTACATACTTCCCAGACGAGTCGAGACGGGGGCTACATACTTCCCAGTGGAGTCGAGACGGGGGCTAAATGCTTCCCAGTGGAGTCGAGACGGGGGCTACATACTTCCCAGACGAATCGAGACGGGGGCTACATACTTCCCAGACGAGTCGAGACGGGGGCTACATGCTTCCCAGTGGAGTCGAGACGGGGGCTACATGCTTCCCAGTGGAGTGGAGACGGGGGCTACATGCTTTCCAGTGGAGTCGAGACGGGGGCTACATGCTTCCTAGGGGAGTCGAGACGGGGGCTACATACTTCCAAGAGGAGTCGAGACGGGGGCAACATACTTCCCAGACGAGTCGAGACGGGGGCTACATACTTCCCAGTGGAGTCGAGACGGAGGCTAAATGCTTCCCAGTGGAGTCGAGACGGGGGCTACATACTTCCCAGACGAGTCGAGACGGGGGCTACATACTTCCCAGACGAGTCGAGACGGGGGCTACATACTTCCCAGACGAGTCGAGACGGGGACTACATGCTTCCCAGTGGAGTCGAGACGGGGGCTACATGCTTCCTAGGGGAGTCGAGACGGGGGCTACATACTTCCCAGAGGAGTCGAGACGGGGGCTACATACTTCCCAGAGGAGTCGAGACGGGGGCTACATACTTCCCAGACGAGTCGAGACGGCGGCTACATACTTCCCAGATGAGTCGATACGGGGGCTACATACTTCCCAGACGAGTCGAGACGGGTGCTACATACTTCCCAGTGGAGTCGAGACGGGGGCTAAATGCTTCCCAGTGGAGTCGAGACGGGGGCTACATACTTCCCAGACGAGTCGAGACGGGGGCTACATACTTCCCAGACGAGTCGAGACGGGGGCTACATACTTCCCAGACGAGTCGAGACGGGGGCTACATACTTTCCAGACGAGTCGAGACGGGGGCTACGTACTTCCCAGACGAGTCGAGACGGGGTCTACATACTTCCCAGTGGAGTCGAGACGGGGGCTAAATGCTTCCCAGTGGAGTCGAGACGGGGGCTACATACTTCCCAGACGAGTCGAGACGGGGGCTACATACTTCCCAGACGAGTCGAGACGGGGGCTACATGCTTCCCAGTGGAGTCGAGACGGGGGCTACATGCTTCCCAGTGGAGTGGAGACGGGGGCTACATGCTTTCCAGTGGAGTCGAGACGGGGGCTACATGCTTCCTAGGAGAGTCGAGACGGGGCTACATACTTCCCAGAGGAGTCGAGACGGGGGCTACATACTTCCCAGAGGAGTCGAGACGGGGACTACATGCTTCCCAGAGGAGTCGAGACGGGGGCTACATACTTCCCAGAGGAGTCGAGACGGGGGCTACATACTTCCCAGAGGAGTCGAGACGGGGGCTACATACTTCCCAGAGGAGTCGAGACGGGGGCTACATACTTCCCAGACGAGTCGAGACGGGGGCTACATACTTCCCAGACGAATCGAGACGGGGCTACATACTTCCCAGAGGAGTCGAGACGGGGGCTACATACTTCCCAGAGGAGTCGAGACGGGGACTACATACTTCCCAGAGGAGTCGAGACGGGGGCTACATACTTCCCAGAGGAGTCGAGACGGGGACTACATGCTTCCCAGAGGAGTCGAGACGGGGGCTACATACTTCCCAGAGGAGTCGAGACGGGGGCTACATGCTTCCCAGAGGAGTCGAGACGGGGGCTACATACTTCCCAGAGGAGTCGAGACGGGGCTACACAGGAACAATGGCCACGAGCCGTGTGTGGCTGAAATCACCCAACACTACATCTCACGGCCGGACTCCAACCACAGTCCTCGTGGGGGATTTCACTGGCTGACGTTAAAATAGGAGTTTTGAGAAGGGATGTGCCAGGGGTAGGGAGAGCTGGCACTGACGTAATCAGCTGTAGCGACCCCTGGCGCGCGAGGATGCGAGGCACCTCCCTGGGAAAAACTCCTCTTTTAACGTCAGCCAATGAAATAGTGCGGCCGGCCTCCGGTTTGACCGGTCATGTGATACAATATTTTGGGTGTTTTCAGCCAAACGCTGCTCGTGTAACGTGTTTACAAGTTTAGAACGTGAATGGGTCATTATGTTGGGATTCCCACCAGTCAAGTATCCGTCTTCAAAGTGGGGAGGACATTTGCGCTGATCCCACGGCTGATGCAGTAGCGACTGGAGAAGTAAACTGCTATAATAGCATAGTTCGACTCCGCACAGCATTATGGAGTCGATGGTCCAGGGTAGTAATGACCCTGGCTAGCAGTGATGCGTAGGGGACCTTTGATCTTCGCAAGTCCTGCCTTGCGAAGATGGGCAAGACCGCGGATTGGCTGCCTTATGATGCCACATGATGTCAAGAGTCAAGACCCAATTTCAACATTAACCGAAGTTCCCCGAAATAGACCGTCAATTTCCCGAAGTTCTCCCAAAGATTCTGGCGCCCGATTATCTGGTCTATTATTGGCCAAATCAATGCCGAGGTCTATGTTTACTATCAATCCTGTTTTTGTTCGTAATATCCAGCCGTTTCCAACATTAGGTTTTACGCAATAGGTGTTTTCACTGACACTGAAGCTCGCCGCATGTGATACATCGACAGCGTAAGTAGGGTGACAGGGAGAAAACATTAAAACCCATTAGTTTATGTTTGAGAAAACATTAAAACCCATTAGTTTATGTTTGAGAGCGCAGACCGCGGCACGACTGAAGCACCCGTCATTCACTGCCGCCACGCACTAATAGAAGTCCTCCGATATTACCGCGAAAGTGATTTATTGCTACATCAAATAGCTTGTTTTCCTTTCTTTTTCTCGGAGATATAACTTTTTTATTTAGCTAGCGCACATTTAACACGTGAATAGACAGCTGTGATGTGCATTGTTCGGTCGACCAGCATTTCACGCCGCTGCGCTGCAGAGAGATGGGCAATTAATGGAAATTCATTCATCAAGTCGACTCATCAGTCATACGCTCTGTAGTAGGTATGCCTACTTTCATGAATACTTTGATTTAAAGAAACACCCGAGAAGACCTATCATATTGATAACATACCTTGATTCAAAGAAACACTCGATAGGACCTATCATATTGATAAAATACCTTGATTTAAATAAATAACTGAAAGGACCTGACGTTATTCTGATGCCCAAATGCTGCAAAATGACGAAGTGCACACGCGTGTGTGGATTCTCATTTTTCAAGTTAAATTCACATGATTTTTGATGGCTGAAATATGAATCTCCATTTTTATAAATTGCCGATAATTCTACTACAATCTACATGCTCTCGCTGCAGCAACTTGTTGCTATCATTTGTTGCTAATTCTTCGAAGCGATTGACATGTTACATTAAAAAAACTAAATACCTACTCACTACATTAAAAAAACAATTTTAAGTTTAATAGTCAAGTTAGAGGCACCTACCTCTTTACATGGTAATAACGTATACCCGCATCGTACGGCATGGTTAATGAACATAACTGAACGCGTGTGTTTGATTAAATAGTGCGTTAGCTTATTACTGATAATAATAATAATCTCGCCTTATCAAGACTACAAGCACGGTGTCAGCCGCGTAATTCACTTAGTGCCTCATACATCGGCTATCGCACTTTTTCACATCAGCAAGGTGCGAAAACGTACAACGTAACATTCCCAGAAGCAATCATTACTCACATCTCGCACTAATAACATATTTCTGGGAATTGTATCTACTATCACATGAAATCCCCATGGCTATGGATTAATGCACACACTGAGGTTGCCCAGTCCGTTCTGGCAAGGGGGAGTTTGTACGTAATTGCGCAGATATGGTCTGAAAAGTCTACTTCCGCCAATATTCGAACCCACGGAGAAAGGTTTTTATCATTAGCGAACCGTAATATGTTTCCGCGCCAATATTTAGAGTAGGATGACATTTTAACTGAAACGCTCATATTGTAATCAATTCAACATAAACAATTTGCTTATAATATATCAATATTAAGTAATATTACTACTTAATTTTGGCCGTAAAGTGTGGACGTATTTGTTCTAAATTCTAATATTCGTGTTTACTGACCGGTAGATGTGCTAATGAAAACACAACATAGACCATAGATATTATTTGATATTGACATGGATTTTGACCATGGCCCGGGTGCTTGACGGTGCAACATATTCATCAATGTAAGTGATGTGACTTCGTGCAAGTGAGACGTATTCAGCCGCATTAGATTCACACAGTTTGCTGTGTGCGCTACAAAAAATACATCCAAGCCATTGCTCTGTTCATGGCCCAGTTTGTTCGTCGTAGGCGCCAAAATGAACTATGGGCTGACGGCCGGAAACGTACGGATTATATCGTCGCCTGTCTGCGGTGTCTTCTTCAGCAGTTCCTCCGTGTCACTTGTAACATCTGGAGACAAGACAAATGCGTCGCCAACAGACAGTGAATTGTCTACCCATGGACATAACTCCGTCTACTCGCTACGTCCAAACACAGTATAGCACGATGTGACTTGATTACCACAAGTCGCAAAACGACAGATAGTAAATACTCGCGGAAGATGCTTGAGTCCAGCGCCGTTTCAAAGACGAGTAGTTCGTCTTTTTTGGAGAAATTGTAACTGACGTTTGAACACTGACACTAATCATGATCATGATCATGATCATGATCATGATCATGATCATGATCATGATCATGATCATGATCATGATCATGATCATGATCATGATCATGATCATGATCATGATCATGATAATGATAATGATAATGATAATGATAATGATAATGATAATGATAATGATAATGATAATGATAATGATAATGATAATGATAATGATAATGATAATGATAATGATAATGATAATGATAATGATAATGATAATGATAATGATAATGATAATGATAATGATAATGATAATGATAATGATAATGATAATGATAATGATAATGATAATGATAATGATAATGATAATGATAATAATAATAATAATAATAATAATAATAATAATAATAATAATAATAATAATAATAATAATAATAATAATAATAATAATAATAATAATAATAATAATAGTGATAATGATAATAATAATAATAATAATAATAATTGATAATGATGATGATAATAATAGAAATATGAGGCGCATTGGCGTAGCTCTTAAAACAGCCGATATGTGCAATTGCATTCCTTGCAAAAGGAAATAAAAGAACTTGAGCTACGAAGTATCTTCATGTCGTT
>OZ024866.1:16048357-16098357 GCA_964017155.1 Oasisia sp. SBJ-2009
TGAGATCAGTTTTATGTTAAGGGTAAAAACATATACCCAAAATATGCCGATTGCTGGTGATTTTGACCAAACTGAAGCATAGTTTATTGCACCCTACTACCAATACATGTCATAACAGTGTCATACCTGACTTTATTCATCACCCAGGATGTGTCATTAATAGAAACATAAGTTTGAGCATGGTGAAGTGGGTATAACATGCTCCATTAACCCTCAGTCTGCGACAATGCTCAAACTATTTTTTTTAATGAATTTTTGCTTTTTTGATGAATGCGGGTAGGCATGTGGAAAGTCCCAGCCATAATCATCACAAAGCAGCTAACAAATGCCAACTGTTGCCTGCTCGTAACATAACAGATACCACACATGAAGTGAAACGAAGTCCCCATTTATTCAATCACACGTCTGTGTCCATCTCCTTTCCATCATCTCCTTCAGGTTTGTTGTTCTGATTACCACAGCCTGTACAAGAACAAGCTTCGATGCACTCTAGACCGACAAGGAGACAAGGACACTTCCTCGCACTCAAACAGTCTTTATCGGTGCAGTAGAGGTGAGTCAAGTCCTGAACCTCAATTGGAGCACATGCCTGAGTGAACATTGTCTGTGTAATACCTAAATCATCGCAAGCAGTCCATCCATGGACCACTGGTTCGATCACTTCTTCGTTAGGCATGTGGCTATTGCACCAAATCCGTGTTTGGTATTTTGCTCGAAGGACGTGTTTTTTGAAGGCATCCACCGTCGGGGGAAGCATGGATGCGGACTTGTCTGTTGTCGTAGCCATGGTGTAGCGCAACTCGTCAAGCGTGTCCATGTCACTTCCCTTCTTTCCGTATAGAAGTAGTGCACAGCTGCGAGCAACGGCAATGCTGTGCTCTAGGTCATCTTCAAGGAATGTCTTTAAGTTCGACAGAGTGTCTACATTTTTCAGCAGTTTAGAATAGGCAGATTTCTTACCTATTCTGTTCATGGAACACTCACACACTCTTTGGCCAAGTTCATTCGCAATCCTGTGTACAGGAATGTATCGATTCTTCCCGAAATGTCCAGCATACATATACACATGGCCACTTAAGTGTCCTCTGCTGAAATAGTAGACTAACAAGACTAAGACGTCTGTATCATCACACTGAATTATGATCTTCTCGTGGTCCCGTGACAGACTGGAAGCGTGTAGGATCATGGGTGTATCGGCTTCCTCCTGGTTACTGTACAGTCTTGCAATGGATGACACCACAGATGGGGTAGCTTCTTTCACAAGCATTCCCTCACTGCATCCACCTGCCAAGATGATGGATTTCCCATCTGGAATGTATTCAGTCGCATGTTCCAAGATATACGCGAGATATAACTCGCTAGGCTTGCCTTGTTGCCTGCTCCTTTCAGAAACTTGCGGTAGTTAGGAACTTGTCTGCTCCCCTGGATCTGATACCTAGGTAACGGTGCAGAAGAACCCCGTCGCTCTCGTTCTGTTGTCTAGATTGATGACCCATTATCATAGCGATCGAAAACAATGGTCACACAGCTCAACTCCAAGGACGGGTTGCTGAGAAGTCGAACTGTACGTTTCTGAACCACTTCTGCCAAATCCTTGAACGTTCTGAAGTGGTTATCGTTTAGCGATTTAACCATTGCCATGCCATCGATGATATATGCGGATGAAGTGGACGTTGGTATCTGTGGCAGCTCTGCTGGCTAAGTCGGCCTTATTGGTCTTTCTCATCGTTCCATCACCATGGAAGAGGGCCGGTGGTACTGCAGCCAGTTCTTACTGGAGAACTTTCCTCAGGTCAACATCACGACTCTTGGACACTCCCAGTAGCCGCCGAAACAATACCTCACTGTCAATTATCAGCTTTTGATCCTTGTCGTTTGGGAGGGCTTTCTGCATGTCCGCAAATGTTGACATGGTGCATTTCTGCATTGGTTCCCAGAAACCTTTCGTGGGCTAGTCCCCAAGTCGTTTGCTTGACAAAGTCACCGAAGACCACTTAGCCCCTCTCTGGGATGCCCTTCGTAGAATCATCAACTTCACGTGATGCTATTTTACCTGGGGTGATGTTCATTAGATGGTCTGGAACATCATCCAGGTCAAATGGATCTTGGTACTGACTGTAAAGGTATTCCTTCATGTCCTTCACATCCTTTCTGTCCTTGTTCGAACGAGAAGTCCCCAGCTCTTCATGCATTTTTCCATTGGTCTCAGAGTTACAAAGTTCTTTGAAAACCTCCGCATATTCGCCCGTGATGTGACGTGCCATTAGCCAGCGTAGCAGTGCGCCTTTGCGCAGTGTGAAACCTATAACACCTCCCTGGCTCTTTGCTTCACGATTGATTGTTTGTTCCAGGGCTTGATCTGTAGGGACACAATTGAAAATCCGACTCGCTGACCTACGAACAACAAACCCCCTCCATCATGTGGCGATACATCAGTGGTTCTCTTTCTTCCAGTTGCTTCATCTCTGCGATGTACACTGGGGTGTATCGGGAATCGTTAATTCGCCCAGCCAGGACGAAATAGGGGACAGTTTCTATCACAGCTTGTATGTGCATTAGGAAATTTGCCTCCCTGTCTGCTCGTAAGAGTCGAAGTAGTATGTTACCAGACTCAATGAAGCTATCCCAGTATGCAACTGTTGCTGAGTTATGTCACCCTTCTTTTTGAAAGCGAGTGATCGTATCCAATACGGACTGGGGAATTGCGTCCTCAGCTATCTGGCAAACGGTAGCACAGGCAGTTGCATCTTTTGATCCGAAGGACTGCTCCAGATCTCATACTAGATGCTTGGTTTCATTGGTCAGCCACGGCACACTGTTTTTGATGGCAAAGGCTTCAGCTGAAGTCAGGAATTAACATCTGCGACAGAGCTTCATGTGCCAAACGGATACCTCGAATTGCACGGGCATACTGCTTTCCTTGTAGCATTTGGTTAACCGTGGCAGCTGCATATACATATGATGAAGTTAGGATGTTCTGAAGTCCGCCATCTCCGAATATTTTACCAATGCTTGCCAGGAAAGCCATTATCAGATGCATTGCTCCCAGCCTCATCATCACTTTGCCCACCAGTGGTCCAGGTCTGCTCCACAGAATCCGTTGTGCCTTGCTGTAGATTGCAAGGTCTGCTTTAACGAGTATGTGGTGCTGCCCCAACTCCTCAGATATGCGCACTAGCTTCAACAAAGTTGTAAAAATGGTAAACATATCATATGGCGAGGCGTTGATGAAGGGAAGGTATCGTATCTTTGCAACTGGGACAGTCTTAGTACTCACAAGAGCATTGAAACTACTCCTCGCCGGAATGCTCGAGTCTTCATCTGCAAGGGCTCGATCTCATGTATATTGAGCGATAATAGGGAACATATTATATATGACGTTGAACTTGTCTCAAACTTATAACTAATGTTAACAGTGGGTCAAACAGGTATCCACTGTACATTAGCTACGCCCTTCGACGATATGAAGCACTTAAAATGTGGTGAAAGATGGATCTAAATACCGTATTTCTTAAATACGGAAATAATAAACTTTGGCAGACGCCATCTTTAAAAATGGCGCGAATTGTTATGTTGTTGAAAGTGACAAATAACATGAATGGTGTCGCTATCCACCAAACTGTCTAAATACGTCAAAATAATTGCTCTAGGTGATGTAGTTTTTGATATATTGTAACATTTGTATTGACGACCGCCATCTTTAAAAATGGCGGAAATTAATAGCGGAAGAGCAAAGAAATTATATATTTTAAATCAGAATACCTTAAAACATATATACTCACATACCACAATTACTGCTCTGCATGCCGTATTTATTAAGATAAAGCAAAAGCAAAAATATAAAACGTAGTTTATGCGTTGTCGCAAACAAAGGGTTAATGGACCATGTTATGCCCACTTCACCATGCTCAAACTTATATTTTTATCAATGACATATCCTGGGTGATGAAAAGAGTCAGGTCTGACACTGTTATAACATGTATTGGTAGTAGGGTGCAAGAAAATGTGCTTCAGTTCGGTCAAAATCACCAAACATCGCCATATTTGGGGTATATTTTTGGACCCTTAACCCCCTTATCGGAATAAAACTGCCTAAAATATATTGCTACATGTCCATTTCAATGAAATAAATTGATATATCTACCAATTCTAAAAATTAACTGGGCTAATTTAATAAAATAAGCAAGTAAGTGAAAACGTATTTTTTTCATATTTTGCTGCACACAAAGGGTTAATGCAATATATTGTACAAGTTTGCTGCAACTACAACGTCGTTTTTCAGAAACTAGAGATTCATACGGTCAAAATGAGACTGGTCCCAGCTTGTTATACCTCCGGTAGGGGTATCTCCTTAAATAGAGCCCTTTTTCAGCTTCGGCCGCTGCACTATCCAGGCTAGATTGACCAGATGTTGATGATTTATTAATCCCGTCATCTCTGGGTGATGTATGTGGCATTACAGCGGATTGGAAAGTCATTAGTCAAGCATGAACATATTAATATTATCTCCCAGATTTGTTACAAAAGCCAAAGCAATGATAGCCAAGAATTAAGTAGGTTAAGCACGGGCTCTACTTCTTACTGGCGATTTGGGGAGGCAACACGTAACTGAGATGTGTCCCAGATTAGCCTCGATGACGAGCGTTGATTAATTATTAATCTCTGTGATTGTCGGCATCGCACGGTGACATGCATTACGGTATAACGGACACATGTGACGTACATAAATCGCGAGTCACGTATTTCATCTCAGAAGCTTGCTGAAGAATGGTCACACACCGCGTCGTACATCAGAAAGCTCCCATTTGCGTGAGTAACAAATTCACGGAAGACGTTTGTAGTACGACCTGTAGACATGACATGTTGGACAAAGCCGGCTTGAGATCTCTGACGGACCGTCGCATTAGAAGAGGTAATTTCAAAGCCACATCCGAGATTGCGTTGACAAATTGGAAGCAACATGAAATGGATGGATGCGACATCAAGAAGAACGACTTGTCAAATTGTGTATGTGACACCAGGACATTTGAACAGGCGACACTAGGACATTTGAACAGAAGACACCAGGACATTTGAACAGGCGACACCAGGACATCTGTACACGCAACACCAGGACATTTGAACAGGCGACACCAGGGCATTTGAACAGGCGACACCAGGGCATTTGAACAGGCGACACCAGGACATTTGAACAGGCGACACCAGGACATTTGAACAGGCGACACCAGGACATTTCAATAGGCGACACCAGCACATTTGAACAGGCGACACCAGGACATTTGAACAGGCGACACCAGGACATTTGAACAGGCGATACCAGGACATTTGAACATGTGACACCAGGACATTTGAAAAGGCGACACCAGGACATTTGAACAGGCGACACCAGGACATTTGAACATGTGACACCAAGATATTTGAACAGGCGACACCAGGACATTTGAACAGGCGACACCAAGACATTTGAAAAGGCGACACCAGGACATTTGAACAGGCGACACCAGGACATTTGAACAGGCGACACCAGCACATTTGAACAGGCGACACCAGGACAATTGAACAGGTGACACCAGGACATTTGAACAGGTGACACCAGGACATTTGAACAGGCGACACCAGGACATTTGAACAGGCGACACCAGGACATTTGAACAGGCGACACCAGGACATTTGAACAGGCGACACCAGGACATTTGAACAGGCGACACCAGGACATTTGAACACGCAAAACCAGGACACTTGAACACGCAAAACCAGGACATTTGAACACCCGAAGCATGAACACATACGGCAAACATTTTTCTAACCTAAAAAGCGGGGGGGGGGGGGTAGCATTGCCACTAAGTTCATTTCACTCTACAGTACATTTTGGGCGGATTCCAGTATATATCAACAGCTCAATAAAATTAATCAAAACAACTGTCTTTTATTATCATTTAAGACGTTCGGTTAACGTATACATTTCGGCCAATTTCTTTGGAATATACTTGGGAAACGGAAACATTATTGCATCATTCCATACGAATTCTGTCTGCATTATACTGGTTATTGATTTATATTCAAAGGTGTTATTACAATTTACAAATCGACTCGAACACCTGCTACAAAGTCCAGTGCGCCTCCATGTTTTACGTTGCCAACATTACAGGCTGATTCACTAGTGCAAGAAAACATTTTCGGCGTAACAGTAGACCACATGTAAGCCATAGTCTGACAGGCATTGTTGTTTCGTGTTCATGAATTGTTTCTGGATGGTCGCATTGTTCCGCCCCGGCCATCCATCTACTTCGTAGCCAATTAGTTGTCTTATCGCATCTTTACTGATGTTTTCGCGGAAACAAGGATGTTGCGAAATAATTACTCCGCATGTCTTACGTGAAAGAGGTATGTCTGGACACACTAAATATAGTGCGAACTGCACCGAACGGGTGGCAGTGCAGCAAGTAGGCGTTGCGGTTGAGTGTTTCTTGTAAAATGTTTTCACTAAACGACTTTCTAGTAGACGTTGCTATGCGGCAGTTACATCACACGAGGCTGTCTACCGCCGGACTGTCGAACGAGCTGTACCGTTGAACGACGCAGTATGTTCGGCTAGATTTGATTTAGACGCTTTCAACAGACATGAACAACATCGGCCTGAATTCAAATTACGCAAATGCACTAAGCCCCCAGGCACAGGTGAACATGCCTGGCGTATAAAAGAAACGGGTAATAGTGATCTTTAATCGGTGTGGCTGCATGGGTGTATTACGATACGGTCGGTCACAGGCACGCACGCACGCACGCACGCACGCACGCACGCACGCACGCACGCACGCACGCACGCACGCACGCACGCACGCACGCACGCACGCACGCACGCACGCACGCACGCACACACACACACACACACACACGCACGCAAACATACACACGAAAATGTATGCATACATGCATACACGCATACAGACACATACACACATATTCATACACGACTTTCATACAGACTTTCATGCATACATGCATATAATCATACACACTTACACAGATGCACACACGCACACACGCACACACATACGCACGCTCCCACACACGCACATACACATGCACACACGCACACGCACGCACGCGCACGCACACACACACACACACACACACGCACGCACACACACACGCACGCACGCACGCACACACACACACACACACACACACACACACACACATATACACACACACAAATGCCGTACTACAAACAGGAAATGACAATCAAACCAACGCCGTTCTCCCTGTAGGTGCAAATCAGCGCATGCGACTTTTTAATGCAATCAATATCCCGTTTCCATGTACCGGATAAACCGTTCATCAAATCGCCTCTGCGCCTTCGCTCCGGATGCCGCCAAAATACACATGTCACCTCTCATTAAATTTGTGCTGTCTGCTACCTCGGGGACCGAGTCGCACGTCCTTGGCGGTCAATACGGAGGTCACACTGTGTCAACGTCGCTCGTGTTAGAGTAGACGACATGACATATATTATTCAGTTAGACATCTTTGAAAATGTATCGTTAGAGCAAAGGAACAGTTGCGTGTTCACGCGCTATGCAGTGTTATGTTACGCGCGTGTTGTTTTTCTCTCCTCGCGGTCCGCCTTGAACCCGTCTTCGTTGCTGTAGTATCGACGGCTATTGGCTCAACTGATGGCTGGAAATAACAGTGGTAGAAACGAGCTCCCCAACAGTGTCACGTACGACTGCTTACAAATAACAGTGGCAGAGACGAGCTCCCCAACAGTGTCACGTACGACTGCTTACAAATAACAGTGGCAGAGACGAGCTCCCCAACAGTGTCACGTACGACTGCTTACAAATAACAATGCCAGGGACGAGCTCCCCAACAGTGTCACGTACGACTGCTTACAAATAACAGTGGCAGAGACGAGCTCCCCAACAGTGTCACGTACGACTGTTTACAAATAACAGTGGCAGAGACGAGCTCCCTAACATTGTCACGTACGACTGCTTACCAAAAACAACAGCAGAGACGAGCTCCCCAACAGTATCACGTACGACTGCTTACAAATAACAGTGGTAGAGACGAGCTCCCTAAGATTGTCACGTACGACTGCTTACAAATAACAGTGGTAGAGACGAGCTCCCTAACATTGTCACGTACGACTGCTTACCAAAAACAATAGCAGAGACGAGCTCCCCAACAGTGTCACGTACGACTGCTTACAAATAACAGTGGTAAAGACGAGCTACCCAAAAAGTGTCACGTACGACTGGTTACAAATAACAGTGGCAAAGACGAGCTACCCCAACACTGTCACGTACGACTGCTTACAAATAACAGTGGTAGAGACGAGCTCCCCCCAACACTGTCACGTACGACTACTTACAAATAGCAGTGGCAGAGGCGAGCTACCCAACAGTGTCACGTACGACTGCTTACAAATAACAACATTCAACTACACGAAAATTACCGTCGTGATTCGTGGGTCAGAATTCCTTCATCAAAAACATCTTCAATACGTGATACCTGTCGCATCTTTCTTGTAAACACACCTAGGAAACTGTCATTGTTTTGATATGTCATGTTCGACTTGATGGGTTGGTCGTCGTCTTTAGGGATGGAACTACGTCGTACTATGTATTGCAATTCAGCGGTGTCGATACAGTACGTGTCGCGACAACGACTACATTCAGCTTCGCTGTGCTCGTGCAAATAAACACCGCTACTTAATTGCTGGCGTCATGTCATCCGTCATAACTATGAAGTTCAAATTTGATACGCGCTTTTAAAACAAAACAGTTTATAAAATGTCACATACACATCGTTAAATAGTATACTAGTGCTACTTGTTATAACTCGATACGTTGTCAATGTGGTTTGCGCTGGATATTTAGTGCTTACCAAAGATTGTGCTTACTTCTATCGTGTTTATATCGCTTCGTATTGCGATACAACTATTAAGTGATCTTTAACCGTATGCGCAGTGTCTCAGGAGTAGAGCTTCGGACTCTCGACAAAACTGACCCGGGTTCGAATCCTGTGTTGCGGTGTTAAAACTGTGGGCAGATTATTTCACTCTACATTGATCCAGTTCACTCAGCTGTACAAATGAATACCTGGCTATAGATAGTGGTGGATATGTGTACGAGCAGCCTTCGCGCATTAATTACAGCATATGGCTGGATGCTTCCAAGAGAAGTTGAGATGGTGTCTGATTGAACAGGTTTGCCAGGGAGGTAAAGTGTAAAGCACTTTGGGCAATCTTGAGGACCGGATACTGCGCTATATAAGAACTCACCTTTTAAGGATAGTTTGTATCGTGCACCGTACCGTGTTGTGTGTATCGCGATACAACTATTAAAGTTCTTATGTATCGTGCACCGTACCGTGCTGTGTGTATCGCGATTCAACTATTAAAGTTGTTATGTATCGTGCACCGTACCGTGCGGTGTGTATCGCGATACAACTATTAAAGTTCTAATGTATCGTGCACCGTACCGTGCGGTGTGTATCGCGATAAAACTATTAAAGTTCTTATGTATCGTGCACCGTACCATGCGGTGTATCGCGATACAACTATTAAAGTTGTTATGTATCGTACACCGTACCGTGCGGTGTATCGCGATACAACTATTAAAGCTGTCATGTATCGTGCACCGTACCGTGCGGTGTATCGCGATACAACTATTAAAGTTCTAATGTATCGTGCACCGTACCGTGCGGTGTGTATCGCGATACAACTATTAAAGTTCTTATGTATCGTGCACCCTACCATGCGGTGTATCGCGATACAACTATTAAAGTTGTTATGTATCGTACACTGTACCGTGCGGTGTATCGCGATACAACTATTAAAGCTGTCATGTATCGTGCACCGTACCGTGCGGTGTGTATCACAATTCAACTATTAAAGTTGTTATGTATCGGGCACCGTACCGTGTGGTGTATCGCGATGTAACTATTAAAGGTATTAAGTATCGTGCACCGTACCGTGTCGTGTGTACCGCGATACCCCTTCGTTGCACCAGTCATCTTCCGTTCCTGCAGTTTCGTTGCCGCATCGCAACGCAAACAGGGTTCAACACTGCTACACCATCATAAGATACGAATATTGCAATAGACAACATTACATCCTTGTTATGTATATTTGAGGCCCGGAATCATTCAAGAGACCGCAATACTTTTCGAGCTCTGTAACAAATGTCAAAACAATTCCCGTTCGCTAACAGAATCGCAGCCGATTGGCTGATTTGCATAAATAAGATGCCAGCTTCAATTCTCAAGCGGCTTAATTCTAAAAGTGCGTTCAAACTAACATTACTCTGCAACACGAACCCAACATGTTGTCGTAGGCAGTTTCTGTCAGAAATTACACAACATCAGACAACGAGAGGTACGGGTGCTCTTTACAAACGTCTTGTTCTTGTTCTTGTTCTTGTTCTTGTTCTTGCTCTTTATGCCATATTGCCGATAAGTTATTTTAAAAGATATTGCGACCCAAAATTTTTACTATTTATTTTCTTGAATATTGACAAGTTATATCTATACAAATTTTCAATCCTAATAATTTTAAACATCCGTGGTATTGTTATTTAAATTAATTGAATTCAACTTAATGGGATTTGTAGTTGGTGGCATGTATAGACAGAATTATAATTTACCAAATAATATCTTAGAACATATTTCTATCATATCAAGACTAACCACTCATCATCATACCTTGAAGAGACCCTGACATATGTCACTTAACGTTGGTAAGTTCCACGCCGAGAGCATAACGATAAATGAAATCCATCACGCAGGAAAAGAACATACAGAAAGTCAGCAGAACCAAGACACGAGGTGAAGTGATACCGAACATCCTCATCCAGCGCAATTGAGAACACATCAGAACAAACAACGAAACATGCGGTTATATGCGTAGAAATAACACAGTTTTCCGACGATCTGTCCAACAGTCCTGTCACAAGCTTCGCCCGCTCTACCTTGGAATATGGCTGCACTGTGGGGGATCCACGTCATTAGTATCTGTCCGTCAACCTCTCTAAAATGTTTCCCACGATGCTCGGCGCGGCCGGTCGCCCATGACTTTGACAGCATCAGTGCAATAATCTTTGTCATAGAATGCTGCCTCCAAACTGTCAAAACCCAGCGCCCACACAAAACCACGGGTGTTCTTGTTGGCCTCAACCAGAAGAAAAGTGACATCGGCCTGTCTAGACGCCCGGCTTCCACACTGCATCCCTTCCCTCTGCCATCCATCTCTCCGTACACTTCTCCAGCCGTCTTCAGCCATACCTTTGGTGGTTGTCTCCGGGTTCCTTTCCCTGGATATACTCCCATTGTTCTAGATACAATCCCACGATGTTCGGTAGCTGTTTCCGTTATATCAGTCACATCTACGTTGATCGTGTTTGTGTTGAAATCACTCACCAATTAAACAATAGAAACGTATCGATCAGTCTCGTTAACAGTTATCGCGTGTCGAGCGAGCGACAGCGCCCCTCTGTTGCATGCGGTCATAGACTGGTATATTGCAACTGTTCCGCCGATACCATACGTATAGCTAGGTTCTTAGATAATAATAATAATAATAATAATAATAATAATAATAATAATAATAATAATAATAATAATAATAATAATAATAATAATAATAATAATAATAATAATAATAATAATAATAATAATAATAATAATAATAGTAACTTCTTTTGCGCCAATATCCTCGAAAATCAAGCTCAGTGGCGCGACAAAACCAGGGGATTAATCAATCTCATAATCGAAAGCAATGCGTGAGTCGTCAACGGATGGATGGAAAAGCTAGGAGGCTAAGGAGGATAGGCAGCATTAAAGAGATAGGTTTTTAGATGTCGGCGGAATGAAACTATAGTACCTTGTGATTTAACACTGGCAGGAAGCGAATTCCACACCGTTGGTGCGGCAACCGAGAAAGCTCGGGTCCCGGCTTTCGTTTTCACCCGAGGGATGTGAAGAGGGTTACTACTGGTTGAGCGTAGCTGTCTGGAATTTCTTGTTGGAGTTAGCATTGAATTTAGATATGCTGGTTGTGTAGATGAGAGTGCTTGATAGGCTATTGTACACATTTTGAAAATGATGCGATAGTGCACAGGTAGCCAATGCAGTGATTTTAGAAGCGGCACTGAGCGAGAAAAACGTGGAGAACGCGTGACTACCCTTGCTAAACAATTTTGGACACGCTGAAGTTTGGCTATGTCCTTGTTTGCGGTATTGTAAAGGAGGGAATTGCAGTAGTCGAGTCTGCTGCTTACTAGAGCTGTGGCGATGGTTTTAGCAACGGAAAGTGATAAAAACCGGCGGATACGGCGAAGATCACGGATATGGTAAAAACAGCAACGGCATGTTTTCGAGATATGTTTTTTGAAATTGAAGTTTTCATCAAACGTTACTCCGAGATTTAAAACTGAGGTGGCTGGTGTGATACTCTGACTCAGAATATGTGTCGGGAAAAAGCCATTGAGTTTTGCCCGCTGCGTTGAGGTACCAATGATGATAAATTCAGTCTTATCTGCATTTAGTTTTAATTTACTATTTTTCATCCAGAGGGAGACATCTTGGAGACAATCCCTGAGCTGGTTTAGGGAGCGACAAGTATCTGGTGTGGTCAGAGAAACATAGATTTGTGTGTCATCTGCATAAAGGTGATGATCCAGGTTATGACTCTGGATAACTGAGCTTAATGGTGTTGTGTACAGAGTGAAAAGCAACGGACCCAAAACAGAACCCTGGGGGACACCACAAGAGGTGGGCAGCATGTCTGAGAAGCAGTTACCTATTTTAATGGCTTGCCGTCTGTCAGTAAGGTATGAAGTAAACCAGCTCAAGGCTGTGCCAGATATCCCGTACCACGTTGATAAGCGTGTAATAAGAATGTCGTGGTCAATGGTGTCGAAAGCGGCGGATAGGTCAAGCAGGGTCAGTGCAGTAACTTTGCCATTATCAATGTTAAGGTTTATGTCATTGTGTACTTTTAAAAGAGCAGTTTCTGTTGAGTGAAATTGTTTGTACGCAGACTGTGATGCATTGGTTAAACCATTTATGTTGATGTGAGAAGTAAGTCGATTTGCAACAACCTTTTCGAGTATTTTGGAAATGAAGCTAAGGTTAGAAATAGGCCTGTAGCTGTTTAGAGCAGCGTTGTTACAAGTATTGAATAATATCTACCGTGACTGATCTATGCTGGTAGATACCTTGCATGACGTCTCGTACTTACATGCCTTCAGGATGGCGAGATGTGTTTCACGTCCATGGCTAAGCTGCCCGTACAATTGGTTCTGATGGTTCTGTGGTCACCCATAGTCTGCCGGCGCCCCGGGTTGATGCCGGAGTCTTTGGATCTCTCGTGATCACATCCACATGTCTCAGTTTTAGTCTCATTACTACGGTTTTGCACTCAGTCAACTTCACATAGCGATGTTATTTTTGGGAAGTGATCACTGAGCAATCGTTGGAGCAACGGATGATATTTTGTCTCAGAATGATAAGAACGGGGTAGAGGCATCGAGTACTAGATAGGAGTTTAATATTACGGGACATTACTAAACATTTCTCAGGATAGTTTTTCCTAATCAATGGTTTTTCATATTTCTTATCCAAATTCAAGATTTTAAATTCCTGTCTACCTGTAGAGGCTTTCGTCTGAATGTTTCACGTTGACTTATTCTGTACTAATTACGAATGACGTCATCGTACACGTGGGGTAGCTTGTAATTACCCTCATCTCTGTTCATATGTGTCTTCCTGGTACAGATGGCTTCCTTTATTTGCCAGTTTTTTGTTTATCAATGAGTTTCGCTCTCTCCCAGTCTATGATGTGTCTTCCAGTCGTTACATGGTACGTTAGGACGGATTCTTTGAAGTCAGACATTAATCTTCCCCGCGCTCCTTGTGTATTTCTCATTGTTCGTGTTGTCTACATCCTTCCTGTGTTCGTCCAGTCGTGTTTTCAGCAGTCTCCCGGTTTCTCCAAAGTCGATAAAAGCTCCAAAACCGAACCTTACCAAGCAGGAAAGAACAGCCATAAACGAACTACGTCCTCACCGGGACCAAAGGGGGCTCTCAGGTTTGCCCTCCGTCATCCTCACCAGACCCCTCACACCAGACGGCGGCAGCAGCCAACACGCTTGGATCTGAGGACGACGAACTCGTGCGGTTAAATGTCCAATGAAATGAATACGAAATCATCCGTACAAATGTAGCCGTCTAGACTTGTTAGCTCGCAACGAATGTTTGACGCGTGAATAGCAATATTGATTAGTTTGACAGATCACAGCCCGACCGCTGCGGGTTAACGTCCCGTCTTGCTAATGTGTCTATTAATTGTGATTTATGCTGATTTTTTAACGAACAATATTTATCCATGGAGGAGAAACCCTTGCGTGAGAACATCACCCCGTGGTTCCGTATCGTCTGGGAAGGTCGATCACCTTACATGGGTTGTTCCGACTGGGGTTAACGGGGTCATGTGTTCCTTCAGGTTGTGCAGTTGTTTCTGATTGTGGCCTTTTGTCACCGTGTGTCGTATCCATATTCCATATACACTGCAGAATACATCAACTGACGCACGCACGTGCGCATGCGACACGCACACGAGCACACGCTTACATGCATGAACATGAGGACAGGCATACGCATACATACATACATACATACATACATACATACATACATACATACATACATACATACATACATACATACATACATACATACACACACACACACACACACACACACACACACACACACACACACACACACACACACACGTACGTACGTACGTACGTACGTACGTACGTACGTACGTACGTACATACATACATACATACATACATACATACATACATACATACATACATACATACATACATACATACATACATACATACATACATACATACATACATACATACGTACGTACGTACGTACGTACGTACTGACAGTTGTATAAAGCCCACGGTATAAAGGAGTTACGGAATCTATTCGTTCTAGTAACTGGTAACGGGTACACATTTTCTTGTCTAATATTATACTCGGTATGTCTTTTGTCAGGCAGCAGATAATTTAATCTAAGTGTGCCGACTTTAATTTTATCAAAATATTTTTGACAAATGCTCTCCCGTCTTACATTCAACGTATCCAGGTTAACACGTCTTAGTATCTCCGCGTAACCCAATCCAGGAAAAATACATTTTAATGCCCTTTTTTGTATAACTTCAATATTGTCAGACAAATATTGGGGCAAGTTAGTGTGCCATACAGGACATGCTTATTCTAGAATTGGTCTCACCACACTAACATATACACTGACCAGATCTTTCTGTGTAATCCCTGCACGCTTTAACTGATATAACATGTACAAGCGTTTACCAGCTTTTTTCACAATAGTATCTACGTGTTTGTTCCATGTCAGATCCTGAGAAATGGTCACACCTAATAGTTTGGCATGGCAAACTTGTGCTACATCCCTCCCATCAATTTTTATATTCGGGATAGTGCTTCTGAAATTGCCATCTTGTGCAAAACTAATGATTATTTCTTTTGATTTTTCGGAATTAATTTTCATGTCATTCTTTTCTGTCCATCTAGCAGCAATATCAACCGACTCTTGAATGACAGATACACCCTTTCTGTCGCATATTTCAAATAACGTACGTACTATCATCTACATACTTATATAGTGGAACAGTCGTTCTTAGCTCATTTATGTAAACAAGGAAACATTTAGGTCCAGACAATGTCCCTTGCGGTACTTTCCCATTGGGATGACCAGAATGGGAATATTCATTTCCTATTTTTACTCGTTGAGTTCTGTCTAATAGAAATGTTGCCATCCATCTTAAAATATGTGCGGGCAACCCATACGATTGTAGCTTATCTAGCAACAAATGATGATTAATAAGATCAAACGCTTTGCTAATGTCTAGCATTACAACTCTGACATAAGAATTCAATTTATCTGTCGCCTTATACCACATATGAACCAGTTCGACAAGAACATCTGTTGTGGACGTTCCGCTAATTCCTCCAAATTGCTTAGCATCAATTTCACCTTCAATTGTTTCATCCACCCATTTCATTATTATTGATTCAAACACCTTGGCAGCTATTGGAGTTAGTGAAATTGGTATAATGTCTTTTTCAATCGACACAGGGGGGCTTGTTTTTGGCAA
Organism: Oasisia sp. SBJ-2009; assembly: GCA_964017155.1. Lineage (NCBI taxonomy): Eukaryota > Metazoa > Annelida > Polychaeta > Sabellida > Siboglinidae > Oasisia > Oasisia sp. SBJ-2009. Next base: position 16,064,563 of record OZ024866.1, read on the forward strand.
CGGTATTACATTGGCCATTTTCCATTCCATAGGGAGTACACCTTTTCTTAGTGAATTGTTAAAAATAGCAGTTAATGGAGGGGCGAGAACATTTGCATAGTTTCTTAACACCCATGCAGGGATGTTGTCAGGCCCAGTAGCCTTGTTGGCTTTAACACTCTCCAAAGCTTTAAAAGTAGTATATACGCTTATCACATACTGATCCGGCAGTTCCTCGTTAACGTCGAACACCTTGTGGTTCTTATTTAACCGAGGCAAATGGTCACTCACAGACACAAAGAAATCATTCATTGTATTGGCCAGTAAGCCACAATCACCATCCGTTGTTTTGTTAGCTAGACCTTGCATGCATGAATTGCCATTTGTTTTAAGTCCCATTATTGTTTTCATATGCTTCCACCAATCGTGGGATCCCGATTCATGCATTGCTGCAATTTGTGTTTGGTAAAAATTATACTTAAGTTTCGACGCGGCTCGGTTGACCTTATTACGCAATATTTTTGCTTGATTCATATCACCACTCATGTGAGCTCGCTGTCGTTTACGAATTAAGTCTCTGAACCAGTCTGTAACCCATGGTTTATCAGCCGTATGCCTCGTAACAACTTTAGTAGGAAAGCATATTTCCATCAGGTTGCTAATAACCGTTTTATAATATGAATATTGATCTGCACATGAATCAAGCCTAAATAGGGGATCCCATTTAATGGCTGATAAAGCCATATTGAATGTGGCTTTTTCTTTTGGCCCCATACACCTTACGGTTAACCGTGTCACGCATCCAGTATCAACTGAGCTTTTCGCTTTAGGTTTAAGCAAAACCATGTTATGGTCCGATGACCCCAGTTCGGAGATAGTAACAGGTGGGGTGTATACCTCCTCCATATTCGTCCATAGTTTGTCTAATATCGCCTGTCCACGTGTTACAACATTAACTACTTGGACAAATCTATAGTGGGTTTTCATAAAGTTATCCCGCAACTGGTTGAAATCGCCAGTTATGATCACACCACATTCTGGGTGTTTTCGCATTACAGTGTCAATGCTGGTGATTAAATGATCACGTATTTTTAAATACTCCGTCTTTGGAGTATAATATAAACATGCCACCAGTATACATGAAAATTTTCGAGGCGTTTTCTTTGGCATAACCTTAATCCACATTACCTCTAAATCATCAACCTCCATATCATTCAATCTCTTATACTTTAAATCATGTCTAATGTAGCAAGCTACACCACCGGCTCGTCCATGACCCCTGTCTTTTCTCTCTAAGCAAAACCCTTGCATAGTAAGGCTACTTGAATCCATATAGTCTTTAAACCATGTCTCACTAACACATACAATTGAGACATCATGTGTTGCTACAGTTACATGCAATTCGTCCACTTTTTCACTGTTCAAAGATCTGGCATTTAAATTAATTAGGGAAGGCAGATCCCATTTGCGTATTTTGTCCGCTGTTGGATTCGGAACACAAAACCGCGTTGAATCAGAGTTCTCGGTTTCTGTGTTCAGGGGAAGTTCCATGGCCAGATCGTTTAGGCCCATTTCCTAATCACGGGTGTGATGCTTTTCTTTATGTCCTCGTTCCCCGCACTGACGACACAACACTTTGTCGGGGTGTCTGCAGGTGGCAGTGACGTGGTTCGTCTCACCGCATTTGGCACACTTTTCCCATCGACTGACGAATACGACGCTTAACCACTGTCCACTTACCGTTAGGTGCCACTGTTGCGTTCGGCGATCGGTCGTGGTTCGTTGCGTTTGACACGTGTCGGTGTTGTTGTTGATGTTGGCGTTTGTGCTGTTTCGGTGGCTGTTCTGGGAGAGACAGATTCAACAGCAATCTGCCAACTCCGCTCTCAGATAGATGCAGCCCGTCTCTCTGGAAAGCCGCGTCGTCGGCAGCCCCGTTCCGGAATGTGAAATTTGCGTCGTTGTCGATGAATTTGACATCGACTTCGTTGCATGCTTCCTTCACTTTCATGTTGACTTCGGCTCGTCTGTCTGGATTGGCTCGACGCTTCGACGGCAGTACATACATACATACATACATACATACATACATACATACATACATACATACATACATACATACATACATACATACATACATACATACATACATACATACATACACACACACACACACACACACACACACACACACACACACACACACACACACACACACACACACACACACACACACATACATACATACATACATACATACATACATACAATGCTGATATATTTCATATATCGCTTATATTATGTAACATAAACGCTAGACTGTGCTTATATACGTATCAGATCGGTATATCAGGTTATATATGTATGTTTAAGCATGACATTGTTTCTTTCCTGTGTGTATAATTCATCAGTTGTTATCATGCCGCGCCGCGCAGGGTTATTGTTAATTTGAATCCATCAATCAAAATGGTCACATTGTGCTTCACAACACGACGTGAATGTGACACGGTTATCTGTCGAATGCTCAGAGTCACTTAATCACGTTACAGTCCTGTACTGCTAGCGATGAATCTGCCGATAACAATTCATTCATACATCAACAACGACAACTTTGTTCCGGTCGCGCGTAGACGTATGTGGTATTTAAAACGCTGTAACAACGAAACTAAACGAAACTAGAGCCAGTGATATGGAGCTAGTCTTGATTACATCAACGAAGATGTATTGTCATACGTTTTTCATGTGGCGATATAGTTCGTAAAACAACAGTTACTACACTCGCGTCACACAGACACATGTAATAAACAGAGCCAGTAGGTCATAGAACCGGTTCTCTTTGGCCCGCGTCATATTGTACATTGACGGCGTCTTCACTCGTATGGGCACGGGCGTCGATCGGTGGGGGACGGGGGGGGGGGACGCGTCCCCCCCCCCCACTTTTCAGGGCGGGGGGACAGCATAGGAATTGTCCCCCCTCTTTTTCAGTTCAAAATAAATGCGAGGCATATAGCCTGACTCACCACTCCTCTCTCTTAAAAGCCGCTACATAGGAGTAGCTAGACAATAAACTCGCAATATGAAGTTCAGCAAAGTTATTTATCGCAAATTAACTCGAGACAAACAAGTTTTGAGGCATGTTTTGCTGTTAGTGCGCCATAATCCGTGATAGTTATTTAAACAAACGTATTATTTTAATGTACTGAACGAAATGTAAGACAACTCTTCACAGTAGTCATCACAGGAGAGTCATCGAACAGCCCGTGGCATTTATACCAAAAAGGCTTTGTTATTTCGCTGCACATTGATGATTTTAAATTTGTCGCGCAGAAAGGCTAATCGGAAAGTTTATAACTACCGGAAAAATGTAAGCCGCTGCCGGGCTCTATCAACCTTGTGTTGATATTATTAATAGGCTCTAGCCATCAAGCACATTTTTAATGATGACATTTGTGTTGCACTTTCACCCCTCGCCTGCTTGATGCTTATCGCCTACTACAGAAGCGGCGGATTCCTGCACTTTGTGTAACAGATTCCCATTTGAGTGATGACAAATTTCTTTGGCAAAATGTTGGATTGGGAAGTTCTACACAGGCACAGCATTGGCGTCGATCAGTGGGGGACGAGGGGGGACGCTGACCACCCCACGGCCTGAGGGGGTCAGCATAGGAAATGTCCTCATACTTTTTCAGTTCATCAAAAAAATTATAGGCATATATATAGCTAGACTGATCACTCCCTACTCTTAAAAACCCTACATCGGTCTAATAGTAACATTAATAATAAGAACTAAACTTACGGCTACCTAGTGGAAAATCACTAGATAAATTGCTTGGTTGGCAGCAGCCCGCAACTTAATCTAAGTCCAGTAAATATTCATCATGCCGGGCTCTGTCATTTTGCACCCTTGTATTTATATATAGCCATCAAGCATATAATAGATTATTAATTTTTTTTGGCCCTGTCACCCTTTGGATTGCAGCCTGGTCGCCCTGGTGGATATTTATATCGCCTACGCCGCGGAACCAGAGGATTTATTCACTGTGTGTAATTTGATCTCATTTTAGTGATGACAAATTTCTTTGCCAAAAGGTGGGATTGGGACGTCCTATACAGGCACCCCTGTAAACTCGGCATCTTGTCACTCTGTGAATCAGGCAAGCAGTGTTGGGTCCAAAGCATAGCTTTATGTAGAGACCCTTCCACCCGTCATTTGGACGGGTAAAAACGAATATGTACGGGCAGAAATATGGGTGAACGGGTAGAAATATGGGTTGTGGACGGGGCACAAAGAGCAAAAAAGTCTTCCAAAATCATAGATATCGTTGGTTATGCCTTCCTTGAAAGTGAGTGTAAATGGTGTCATATGTGTGTTTTTATCCCATTTCAGGTCATCAGGCACATTTGAAAGTTTGTAAACTAGCTTAACAGTTAACACCCGTGTGTCCACCAAAACATGTGTGACTGGCAATAATTGTATCCTGCATAAAGCCCTGGTCCAAAGTCTACCCCCCAAATATTCAGTGATTAGGGTAGGCCATGGGCCCTCTTCAAATATATGTTGCCAACATAACTATTATAAATCACATAACATAAAGGCTTTTTAAGTTTTGAATTAGCACCAGACCAACAATGAATTATGTTTTATATTTAAAAAAATACTTATGTGTATTTCAGGTCATATATATATATATATATATATACATTATGCATACATATATGTATATATAAATTGGTCCCCCGTCCCCCCCACTTTTAAAACCGGATCGACGCCTGTGCGTATGGGACCAATTGTTTCATTATTACGAAGCAGTAAAATTTATTGTAGACACCGTATTACTTTCCATGAGTTTTGCTAATAAAATTAATTGCTTCTGATAACTGGAAAAAATAACATCAGTAGGAGAAAAAATGGTTTGCCACTGATAAGTGATGACGTCGCGGTTTGTTTAAGTTACACTCACAATTATGCGCAATGCGTTCGCCAAACTTTGCCTTTTGCTAGTGATTTTGATAACGGTCAATAAGATGACTATTTTACCTAATTGCTGCGACATATCATGTACTACAACAAACATTTGTAAAAAAAGTTACTCTTGTGACATTTGTAAGATTGTTGATGCTCTAGTTTTTCGTTGAAAAATGGCGTCTAAATAATAGAGCCCTCCGAGATTAAGAGAGATTAGGGAGCGAGACAGAACGTTATTTGGATTTTAAAAAGGGTCCTTCGTGTTTAAATCCCACAGTGCAAAAGCTCTCTACATCATAGCTATGTAGTAAGTACATTGGAATATAGGCTTTATGGTGTGATATATAACAGGCATTGCGTGCCATGTGTCATACCATATATGCCAGTGTGCGTCCCCTCGTGCGTCGTAGCCAGGCAGACCTACATGTTACAACATCAAGTAGATTGATCTGTAATGCACTCAACCCAGCAGCGCTGTTTCGTCGTGTAATTCCATCGCCGTCTGTGGCCTTTTTATGGACAGTTGAGTAAATGTGGTCTAAATGAAATCACACAAGATTCCAAATGCCAACGTTAAACCCGATTCGTTTTCTCGTCGTAGTCACATACATACATACACATACACATACACACACACACACACACACACACAACACACACACACACACACACACACACACACACACACACACACACTCTCTCTCTCTCTCACAGACACACACAGACACACACACAGACACACACACAGACACACACACACACACACACACACACACACACACACACACACACACACACACACACACACACACACACAAACACACGTCTGCATTCGTGCACACAGTGCAAGTACTACTGACGTTTGATGGCGACCTTGCATTGTCGTAGAAACACTAAGTGCTGACCCGCATCAAGTCTAGATGCCACCTTCACGTCCTTGTCACTCTCAATGGCAACAACTGTGTCAATGTGCTCCGACCATTTGCTCACTTTGCAACTCCCAATGATGTCTGGTGTTTCAGACGATGTTGACACATCTCGTTGGCGCCGATAGTAAAGAACTCGCAATGAAACAACGTTATAGCTCGCAAATGGTAAGCCACTGCTCTTGGAAATGTCATAAAAACATTCCGTTCCTGCTCCGGGAGTCGGATGCTGTTGATGTGTGTTTAGATGAATGTTCAATATTCATAGCGCACATCACGCGGGGAATTTTGTATGGGACATGTTTTAATAGTAATGCCATGTGTGCTTAGATACCCACATATACATTAATGTATGCTGATATGATGAAAAACGCCAGAACGTCAGTATTCCATTATGTTTTTAATACATTTTCGTGAACCACAAGACTCCGTCTTTGTGGATCTGGTACACGTCTGTTGGTTGTACGATAGCTCTACACTTGTAGAGTACCAGTTGGCAGGCACATTCTATGATAGTATTGATATAATATGATTGATTGATTTATACAGTTATGCACAATAAGCACAGGCATTCGTTTTCATCATTAAAAGGGCTATTCCATTTTTTCGAAAGAAACAAAAACACGTACAAGAAACGGGGCAAATATATTGGTAATAAACGAATGTCATCAAGAGAATAGTTTTAAATATATTGCGTTGTTGTAATTTCGTGAATCTCTGAGACAAAAATAGTAACAACTGACCAATCCATCACGTGACCTGTTGCGTAGCAAAATTGTCGTCACGAGAATAAACATGGGTGTTAATCACGTGGCCTTTCATGCATTTCGTCGTATATTGTTTTATTTAGTTTAAGATGATTTTCGTTGTGATAAAACACAGGAAAGGAGCTAAAGTGAGACACCTATATAGAGTACAGTCTTTGGTCTATGGAGGTCTTGCAGCAATCATAACGTAGCTCATTCCAGTAAGTCGCCGTCTACAACAGCAGACTGAAAGAAGTACAGCTTTCTACCTCGAACTACAGAAGACGGAGAACAAACGTAATCCAGACTTTCACAATTGTCAAAGGAATATACTCGGTCAACCAGGACTGCAGATGTTCACAGAGTCCATCAAAGCTGATGTTCCGAAGAGATTGGTGAGGCCACCCAGACCTATACAATTTGTTTTCAAATTAGTCAGCCTTGACTATGCAAACCGAACAAAAGAACACATGGAAAAAATACATCACTAGAGAAACTGTCATATCAGAAAATAAACCTTGAGACGGTGTCAATGCTCAATCCTGGGCAACTATTGACCGGACTTGGGATAAGATCTTGAGCTAAGACAATATACGACCAAACGCATGTGTTCAGCAGCTATTTTTCATCGCTCGACGGAGGTTTTGCTAGGCATCTGGTCACGTGATGGATATACCGGTTACATTTTGTGATATTGCCCGTGGGCGGCGAAACTGGCGGCAATAACTGATACATATATCAGACATATATCATTGTTTTTCATCATTCGGGTAATATCGACGTTTAGCGTGTCAGCTGGTTGGCAAACACAATTAACAATGTGCAATTTTTCCGGAACCAAATCTATTTTTGTCCCATAATCTGATATATTATATATACCTATTCAGTTTCTGTTCCATCTCAGATTATGCGTCGTTATGAATATATCACTGGTTCTCATATTAAATACATTTTAGTCAAATATGTCGGACAGTGTGAGAAAAGAACATCCACAAATGTGCCACAAAGTCATCTGTCTCAAATTTAAACGAGGCAAACGAGTTTTGATACACATTTTCGTAGCAAATGCAGATCGTAATCCGTGATACAAACAACCGTAATATGTCAATGTATCGGACGTAATTGTTAACAAATGTTCACCTTAACCGCCACAGGAAAGTTAATGAACAGATATTTATACAGTGAATGCGATGCGTTTTGTTGCAAAGTAATGATTCTGAACAGGATGACACGGAAACCAAATGCCTTTGGCTGGCGCGTGACGCAATTACCGTCGACTTACGCTTTATCTGCATGCTGTTGATGACATAAGTGGCATTGATTAATATTATTGACACTCTGCTGAAACATTTGTCGGACGAAAAGTGCGTATTATTGTTACGTAGGGCTGTGTAGACCGCAGTATATGGTGTATATTATGTTACTTTGTACTGTTTTATTATCTGTTTCTTTGTATTAACACAATATGATATTAAATTACACATGCAATATTATACGCTAAATGAAAAAATAATAATAAACCGATAATTTAACAGATATAATCACAATAGTGTCAATTCATGTTGTTTTCGTCATTATAAAAAATAGTACTCTTGGGATAATGTATATTACCTATACAGTTCGTGTTTAAATACCATGCCATGGACAAAGGGAGTGTCGCGAATTATTTTTCATTGACTCTTCATACTACACAAGCTCATGAATCATTTACCCTGTACAAACCACCACAAGAACCCTTAATGTTTACATTTGATAATCTCATAGAAAGGCAGCCACGACTTCGTAATCCATTATCTACGCATAGGAAAAGGCAGACAACACATTGCTAGTTAAGACAGTACGTACTCTGGGTATAAGAAAATATTCATGTTTTACACATGCAGGACTATTAACAAACGGAACACATTGTCAGCTTATATCAATATATATTCAACCAACATTTATCTATATTACAGATCGTGACACATCGTCATACATTGAACACTAGACAGGTGAAATTTCTATTCTTTTGGTCAGTTGCATCATATCAGTTCATATATGTGTGTGCATTTAGTTAGTTTAATAATTCTTATCTAACAGGATTAATCAGAACCGCTTCCAACTAGCATTTGGGCTTGTGTTTGGGCTTGTGTATGTCTACGCAGCAGCCGCCTAGTCTTGTTTAATGGGTTTCTGGCAAAGATGGCGGTTATCTGATTTCCGGAAGTTGATGGCGCACCTCTGATTTCCGGAAGTTGATACTTTTGACCCCATCTGTACCATGCCACGTGGAACACTGCTCGAACCGAGAGCGGTGATGATAAAATAATGGTCTTTGGCCGGTGCTAATGCAGTTCCGTCGCCTGCTCCCTAGGGCAATGCGATCGGAAACAGCCTACGCCTGAGACGGCGGACGACCAGCTCACGCTTCAGCTCTGTCATCAGGCTGATCCGAACGAAATGATGACAGCCACAAGGAAAGGTCAGCTTCAGCAACTGCCTGACTTCTAATGTTGTCCTTGAATTTATGACCGAAACACATAATGTTTTTTTGTATTATTGTTTCTCCTTCGTTTTGTCACTGATAAGGGGGCATTCTTCAATGTTTTCTCTTTTATTATTCCGTCATTTCTCATGCACTGTCACCTCTACCATCTTCTCATCACCAAATATCTGGATCTCGTTATCCATCTCACTTCCGTATATTGTATCAATTAGAATTTCGACAGCACTGAGGATTCTCTCTACACAAAATGTTTCGGTTCTCCAGCCTCATTTTATACGTGCTTAGTAGAACACTGAGCAGGTATTTCACAGTTCTCTTTACCTGATTCAAATATATAAATTATAGTAACCAAAACACCATCATTTGACTGAACAACAACTTACATAACATATTCACGAATTTTGCCGATTCGTCAGGTTAAACGTAATCTCAATGCTAATTTTACTTGTAATGAACTATTTGCGAAAACTCTTAATACAACCCAAGTGGTTGATTTGGTAGAGGAAAATGCATTAAATAACCATTTAGCGCGCGTAAAACCAATGTTACGAAATCAGTGACACAATTTATGGAATGAAGCACACACCTGTCGCTGTGACGGCCCCGTAATGGTGTTTTAAAACAGGTTTACGTGAGTACGTTATTTACTGGGGTGTAACACGTGTTGGACACCGTCATCCAACGCAGCATGGTGGACAAAGAAGGCATTAACCGTTCCAGCGGGCACAGCTTTTTGTCAGATGTATATCCTTTTTTGTAGGCACATCAATAATGCGGGCATTGACACGTCCAGTAGCTAATGTGTGTGAGACGAAGTGTAATCATCCAAACTAATCAATTGAAACGGTTGTTTTTCCATCGCTACGTTTTATGTTATCCGTTCGTCATCAGGCCACAGTGAAAGAGGAGTGATATGCCCGATTGAAACAAACCAGAAGGTATTAGTAATGTAAGGTCAACGTACGCAGCTCAGGTCAGGCTAAACACACGTCGGCAGTACACAAGTAAATCCTCAACCTTTCCTGACGCATAACACGATATGTTAGTTAAATTAACCCAGTTTACCTTAGCGTTTGTGTGTGCCCGCGGCTCGGCGGAGCACTGACTTTGAGCATTAATGAACTCCGAGTAATGCGCCGCGCTAAACGCACACCGCGAACACAGTAAGCCACATGACGGCATCACGCCTGATGAGAGCATCACTTGAGCTTAGCCAGCAGCTCTCACACGTTGTAGCGTAAACGGCTTATTCCATTGTAAACCGCCATTTCAATAATGACATTATCACGGGGACGGAATCGCCACCAGACTATGTGGGTGGAACTGTAGGCCCGAAAACGTGTCCATCACTAGGCAACAATCGTGCCAACGTTTGCTTAAATAAATAAGGTCTAGCTACTATTCGAACGCAGTCTTTGAACTGTCGTATTTTGGGCTATTCGTCGGAGATTCATCGTTCCCTCTCCGTCGGCACGATATGTTCCGTAGTTTCTTTCCGATCTTTGTCCGTAGCCGGCAGAGCCCAGTGCGAAATGACCGGCCGGACAGACTATAGAGGAACACGTTGACGGCGAAGTTGATGTAGTACACGATCTGGAACAGTCTGAGCCACGTGATCCACTCCATGCTCGGCTGGTATTTCGGGTCGACGATCTTCTTCACGATCGTGTACGTCCGCGCCGCGTGACGCGGGAGGTTGCACACGAGGAACACGGTCGACACGATGAGCAGCATGCGTGTGGCGCGCATGTGCGACGTCCGGCTGGCGGAAATGGACACGGGCCGTCGCGCGCTCCGGTCGTGTAGGCTCGGCCGGTAGAATCCGGCGGCGCGCTGGCTGAAGTCCCACTTCCGGATCAGCTGTCCGACGTCGTGCTTCGCCTGCTTGTAGAACGTGCACACGACGTACGTGATCCGGATGTTGCAGCCGGTGATGAGCACTGTCGGGATGATGAGTGTCACCAACGTGTCGACGTTGTTGACGACACGCATCACCTGGAAGTACTCGGGCAGTGGCGCACACAGCGGCCGGCCGTGGAGCTCCACGACCCCGAACATGAACAGGACAAAGAAGTAGCCAACGAGCGCCAGCGCCGACAGCGAGATGACGGCGCGCTTCGCCACTTTCGCGATACACACGACGTTGCGCTTGAGCGGGAAACACACGGCGATGTACCGCTCCAGCGTGAACGTGACGACGTACCACACGGACAGGAAGCTGCTCACGTACATCAGGTACGCGAGTAGCTGACACCAGCCGCGTCGGTTGTACAGAGGCACGCCCAGACGCGCGCTCCAGGATATGAGGACGAGCAGGAGGAAGGCGTTGTCGGCGATGGCGAGGGAGGCGAGGTAGATGTGGCACGAGTTACGCTTCAGGTGCGTCGCAACGAACACGACGAACGACAGCGTGTTCCCGATGACGCCGACCAGCACGATGAGCGGGACGAGGTACAGCTCGAGGTTGACGAGGAGGTGGCGAAAGAAGACGACATACACGTCGTTGGTGAGCCTCGCTGGAGAGTTCACCCGGTAGCCAACGTCGCAGTTATCGAGTGACCGGTTGTCGCGGGCGACGCACAGAGGGGCGGGCGACGTGAGGTTGAGCGTAGACGTGGTCATCGTGGGCGGCCGTTCATGCGTGTTCGCGTAGGTTGAATGCGTCCGACCAGTCGCAGCTGATGCGTAAATATCGTTCGGCGTGACGACTACGATTGCCGCGGCGAATTAGGCAGTGAACGTGCGTACAGCATCATTGATGCGTTGTTGCGCTCGGTGCGTGCCGGAGCATTTGGAAATTTCTGCAACGTAAACGCGTTGATTATGGCCTGTTTAAGAGCGCGCACACACTTGCACGCCCCACGCACGCACGGATAGACACACCCACGCTTTGACGTGAGGGCACGCGTGCGTACGCACACGGGCAGACACGAGGCGTTTGCCAGCACTCACCCACGCACATGCCCGCACACAGTCGCAAGCACGCATGCATATTCACACACACACGACTACCATATCACGTTGGCATGTAGGCACGCGCATGCACTCCCACACACAACACACACACAAACACACAACACACGCACGCACGCACGCACACACACACACCACACACATATCACACACACACACAACGCACGCACGCACGCACACACACACACACACACACACACACACACACACACACACAATACACATACTCACACACATTCGCACGCACACGCGCACTCGCACGCACACACACACACACACACACACACACACACACACACACACACAAACAAACAAACAAACACAACACAACACAACACAACATACACATGCATACACACACGCACGCACAAGGTGTTTTTCATTCGCTACTCATCCACAATAAATTATTCACCCATAACAGACAATCACATTCTGCCATGCCTGTATAGATCTACCATAGACAGTATCGCATTGTCACAATATTCCGCCGTGTGAACACCTGATGAACAGATGGTTTGGTCACAGTCTAACCGCTTAAGCTATACCTGAAAGTAAGTATTTAAGGCGTGATGATAGAGGTCAGTTGGGCGTCCAGATATCCCTGGGCACACGTAATTTGGGCTGTGACTCACGTATGTTCCCGGGGAGTGCGTTTTTTCATCCGCGGTCACGGCACGGCTACAGTTACGAAAACAAATCACTCAACACTGATAACTCCCGCACGCTGATTCGGATGTAGATCGTGTATCTCCTACGGTGAATCAAATCGAGATCATATATCTCCTACGGTGAGTCGGATCTAGTTCACATATCTCCCAGTCACACGTTCAGTTCTTGCCGACACAGTAGCGCTGTTGCACTTACACACAAATCCACACACCTGATCCGCTGTTACCTCCTTAATGACGTCAGTAAGGTGAACCTGCCGTCTTGGTAGCGTGGGAGATTGTTCTGACCATTGTTCGTCGAGTTACACCAACATCCCGGACTATTCCCTCACCGACTAGTGTCCCCACGACGTCGCTGGTATCATCGGGAGGTCCACGGGCGTGGTTCTCATCTCCGTGGTAAGGCCCACGTAACTTCTCGCGTGTCACCGGTGAACGACATTTTCGCGTTGTTAGTCGCTGCCCGTCCGAATCCGGCCAGGATTCTTCGCATCTACAGCTCGCCGCCGAAGTGCGAAGTGATATCAAAAAAAGCGCTTTCACATCGTCGCCGCGAAGACTCCGCCAAAGAAACGCATCGATCGCTGCCGCGGGGAGTAACCGGGACGCTGACGGACTCACGGCCAGCGCACGTCTGAGGCCCGCATCAGCTGCGGCGGTGCAGTCGCGATAGCTCAGCAGCGCTATTTATTATTCATCGGTGCATCGAAAACGTTCGCAAAGCATCACGGGTCGCGCCGGCGCCGTGGTGTTGATGTGATTGCGTCGGTCGGTGATGACATCAAAATGTCGGGCGCTCTAACCGGCAGTCTGTCACCGCTGGCGCTCGATGCACCGTCAGGCTTCACATGGGGCTCTTGGTCGGCTCCTGCGAAGTGATGGTGATTATAATATGAAGTTATTATATAATGTGATGTGATGTGACGTGCCGTGCCGTGCCGTGCCGTGCCGTGCCGTGCCGTGCCGTGCCGTGCCGTGCCGTGCCGTGCCGTGCCGTGCCGTGCCGTGACGTGACGTGACGTGACGTGACGTGACGTGACGTGACGTGACGTGACGTGACGTGACGTGACGTGACGTGACGTGACGTGACGTGACGTGACGTGACGTGACGTGACGTGACGTGACGTGACGTGACGTGACGTGACGTGACGTGACGTGACGTGACGTGACGTGACGTGACGTGACGTGACGTGACGTGACGTGACGTGACGTGACGTGACGTGACGTGACGTGACGTGACGTGACGTGACGTGACGTGACGTGACGTGACGTGACGTGACGTGACGTGACGTGACGTGACGTGACGTGACGTGACGTGACGTGACGTGACGTGACGTGACGTGACGTGACGTGACGTGACGTGACGTGACGTGACGTGACGTGACGTGACGTGACGTGACGTGACGTGACGTGACGTGACGTGACGTGACGTGACGTGACGTGACGTGACGTGACGTGACGTGACGTGACGTGACGTGACGTGACGTGACGTGACGTGACGTGACGTGACGTGACGTGACGTGACGTGACGTGACGTGACGTGACGTGACGTGACGTGACGTGACGTGACGTGACGTGACGTGACGTGACGTGACGTGACGTGACGTGACGTGATTTCTCGTCTGACGGAGAGACAGACGAGACAAAAAAGGACGGAAACAAAGACACACAAAATAAATTGATAAATTGATGATGATGATAGTGATGGATAGACGAAACGTATTTCGACGTAAGCCAAACAATCCGAATAACACAGGCAGCTTAACATCAACAACCGCAGATGACTCCGTACATAAATGAATGTCGCAGCAACTGAAAACGATGCAGAATAATGGATTTTTTTTCAAAATAGGTTAAAAAATGTCGCTATAAGAAATGTTTAAATAACTATTCAGGTATCATTGTTTGCGAAGATCTGAGAGAAACCAAATATCACTTCGGTAATGACTAAACACACACAGTGTGTACATCGATGCATTAGTGGATATCAGATTGTCTTAATAAATCATACAATTAAGAGATGTGTTGTTGTCAAAACGGAACGAGCGGCTGTCAGAAACATCAAAAGGTTTGGACGATTACGTCACTAGTTAATTAGCTAATGTAGACGATATACGTATCACTCGTGACCTTACGTTACTGACGGACTACAACTACGATTTGCTGACGCACTGTCGTGACACCTGTCCGTGTTTATCGGCGGTGCACTCAAGGCGGCTGGTGTGAAGAAATAGTATAGTATTGTCGTTATTTATTGGCAAATTAGCAATAAGTGTACCTCGTTGATATGCGGTTCTTATATCACAGCAACACTAATTTGCTGTTCGCTGAATATTGTGGCGCCATAGGTTGACGCCACTCTGATGAATATCAGTTCGCAGGCAGTACGACAGTTTATCACGTGCGATAAAATTGGTAACCAGAAGATTTAGAATGGGTCTTTGGATCGGCCAGTTATGACGCACGCAATCAAGCAATGCATCTAAACAAAAAGAGTTGTAAGGATACGTTTTTGGAAATGTCAAAATGTAACAATGTCAATGTGGATTGTGTAAACTGCACCTTTATTGGAATTGGTGTTTACAGCGGAATACTTGTTTGTCTCGCTAAAGCATTTCACTGTCAGTCTCCATTCGTTAATGTGTTGGAAAGACAATTGTACTGACGCCACAAGTAAGTGTGATGGAAAGTAATTTGTATCGAAGTGACAAAATGCTTTCAGACGCAATTTAGCTTTGTAATGCATGGCTTTCAAAGCTGTTAGTTTTCTGGTGGTGGAAACTGCTGTTTGCTGACGGCGGTGAATGTTTATGCAACCAAATATACACCCATAAAAACATGAATCAGGTCTCACCGGTTCCTTCACATGGTGTGACGACATTTGCATCATTTCTGCGACTCGCGACAGTTTCAACAGGAAGTGCTCGTCAATTAATCGCGCCACGATTCCCTTTTTGTGAACATTATAAGTTTCTTTTTGCGCCCTTGATGTCACCTGCCAAGCCGTTTGACACATTATAGCAACACACGTCCATGACTTCGTTGTATTTTCTGATTTGCGTTAGTATAATTTCGTGATTGACATCGTGGGAACAATGTTGGCGTTCGTCACTGGGTCACGCATCAGAGTACGGCTTACACGATTCGTATCAGGAACATTCATGTTATGATCGATGATGTTCGTGTCGTGATTGATCGTGCGCGAGGTATTTGTCATCGTAATATATATGACAGACGAACAAGACGAATTGCTCGCGCCAAGTGTTTCCCGTATTAGCCCATTCTCTGTCGCGTCAGGCGTCCAGGGATCCTGCCAATACATTTCTCATACTCACCAATTCGTTATTCGCTGGTGAGGTCGAGAAGAAATGATTTGCGCCTATACAAATTAGTGTAACAGTTCACGTAGACGGTGCAACGTCCGTAGACGGTGCAACGTCGCTTATTTGTACTTGTTTTTGTACTAATTTTACACAATATCTTCACTAATTTATTATCAAAATACCCTTTATTTAAATCAACATATTTAGCTATGACTTATTTATTTATCACGCACTGCTATTATATATATATATATATATATATATATATATATATATATATATATATATATATATATATATATATATATATATATATATATATATATATATTGTATGTATTGCCACTTAATTTAACATGTTTAGTATTATTATTTTTACGTATTATATTAATATTCTTCATATATACATGCATACATATTTACGTACTCACAGCGCCCTTGTATATATTTTATCTAGATTTATGGCGCCATATATATAAGTGTTCTTCTTATTATTATCATCATTATCCTCCAACAGGATGTATTATGTAGAATATCACATATTAATCCGCGAGTCTGGCAAACTACTTCGCGGAACGTGAACTACTGTCCACGCTAATGTGCTAATGTATATGTAAATTCCCTTGCTGCTTGCTTGCAGGTAGTTAGTTGGGCATGCAAGCAAAATATGCTTTCTGAGAAAGATATAATCACGGTGGCAATGATATATAATGTGTGCGTATGAAACATGCTTCACGTTAGCAAGTAGATGATGTGGAACTCCACTCCGACGCTGTTTGAGTTGTTTGGCAACGCAGACATGACATAAGATAACTGTGTAGAAAAACACTGATCAACGACTTCATTCATGAATAACATTGCCAATATCCATCACTAAACGTTGTCTGATGTCGAAATATAGCCGAAAACGACACGAAAGCCGGGTTATCGGGCGTGCCGGAAGAAATCGATGGTTTTTTTTCAGAGTTCCCGCCTGGATTCTCGTTTATCGTGAGCCAAGTAATGACCAGTGTTGATAACAGGGCTGCCAGCAAAGGTATTGATTATCTACTGCTGCGATTCAGGGTCGAAGCCTAACGTGAGGAGCTTGTCAGACAGGCCTGAGAGCAACAAAGGCGGCGTCGTAAGCAACGGACAGCTCATTGAAACTGATGACTTGTTCCGTTCGCTACCGACTTCCGGTGTTTTCACGATACGAATAGAATCGACAGTGATTAAGCGTAATTAAAGGTGATCAACATACCCGCTGCGAAGTACAACTAGGTGATTCTACATGCTACGTGCGTCATTCGCAGTAGCGAGAACGTCGTCAGTGTGTGTGTGTGTGTGTGTGTGTGTGTGTGTGTGTGTGTGTGTTTGTTTGTTTGTTTGTTTGTGTGCTTGCGTGCGTGCTTGCGCGCGTGCGCGCGTGTGTACGTGCGCGCGTGTGTGCGTGCGCGCGTATGATTGTGTGTGAATGTGTGCGTTAATGTACGTGTATGTGTGTATGTGTGTGCGTGTGTATGTGTGTGTGTGTTTGTGTATGTACGTATGTGTGCGTACGTATATGTGCATGCGTATGTGTGCATTCATGCTTGCTTGCGTGCGTGCATAAGTATGCGGGAACACCATTGTGCGCATGTGTATGTATTTGCGTGTGCGTGTGTATGCGTGGGTATGTAGCTGTATGTATTGTTTATTGTGTATGCGTTTGTACGAGAGTGTGTTTGGCTATTTATTTGAATATGAGTGTGTATCCTCGTGTGTGTGAGTGTGACTGTGTGAGCGCCGATTGCCCTTTCGTGCAGCTGAGTTAATTGGAGCATCGTGGAAGGAACATAATATAACAAGAATAAGAACAATACCAATACAAAATAGTAACAAGTAATACATTATTAAGCCCAGTCTGCTTTACTAAGTACAAATCCAAGATCACTCAGACTTTATTTCATTATCTGTCTCTGCGGATAAGTTTATTTTCAGCACTTGGTCATAAACGGATGCCTGTAATTCCGTTTATTTCACACAGGTGTACACCCTAAATAACAACAATAGCTTTCAGCGCAACGATTATCTAGGTCACCGCTTAAGTAGTCAACATGCCGTGATATCACGTGGAGAGTCGGCCGAGTGACTGCTGCCTTCTTAGCCAGAGGACGGGGAAGGTTATGGATATCTGGGAGCTTACACATTATTCTCTATTGCGTTTAACATTATTAGTTTTATTATTACGAACATTTCTGTCTCTGTTGCTTAAATGTGTGTTTACGTAATTAAATGTACTTACATATATATGTGTACGCATGCACACATACCTGTGTCACGTATACACCCATACACACATACGGGTACACACTACAGTCATGCATGGATGCATACATACATACATGCATACATACATACATACATACATACATACATACATACATACATACTTACATGCATACATACATACATACATACATACATACATACATACATACATACATACATACATACATACATACATACATACATACATACATACATACATACATACATACATACATACATACATACATACATACATACATACATACATACATACATACATACATACATACATACATACATACATACATACATACATACATACATACATACATACATACATACATACATACATACATACATACATACATACATACATACATACATACATACATACATACATACGCCCTCTAATAAAGAACAACTCACACGGCGTGCTTTCGTTGTACACGTTAAGGCAGGAAGTTTTATCAAATAATATTCTGACTGTTTGCAGCGACAGGCAGTAAAAACGCTAAGACGGGTGCAAACATGTCAAAACAATAATTAATTTTAACTCGCAGTGACGTCATTGCCGCACCGAAGTGAGAGACGGTTTTTATCCGGACTCAGTATGGAAACAGTATTGTCAGTTACGTTTCTAAGAGCTGCTCTGTCGGTCTGTTAAAGTTGTCGTCTCTAATGACTACTCACAGAGAACGCGACTGAAGACATGTTGTATGTTGTTCGTTATCTCGTCTCCTCTCTCCTCGTAATTGCATTTCCTACTGTGCAACGATACCACTATTTGTGGCATGACTTGTCTAGGCAGAAATGTCTATTTCCGTTTCCTGCTTAGTCAGTCATATTACGCTGTCATGAAATATGTATGGTGCATTCACAAACAATCAAACATACGACCCTTGTAGCTGGTCTTTTAGTAGGACTCTTGCAATTTGTTTTTAGTGTATTCTATTTGACAGCTTCCGCTGCCCGTTATCTAGAGTAATTAATGGTTCACTCTGTGGTCCACAATTTAGTAATTTATGGACACGCTACGTTATATTTTATGACGCAATGTGTAGTTTTGGAGGGCCTGGATTTATATTTTGTGACGTCTAGAGGATGTCATGGGAAGCCACGGCTCAGCCTCTGGCTATCAATTATTTCTTCATTCTTTATGTATGTTTTTATATGCCTTGCCTGTCCCGTCCCGTCCCGTCCCGTCCCGTCCCGTCC
The DNA here is from genome assembly GCA_964017155.1 of Oasisia sp. SBJ-2009. NCBI lineage: Eukaryota > Metazoa > Annelida > Polychaeta > Sabellida > Siboglinidae > Oasisia > Oasisia sp. SBJ-2009. The sequence goes on from OZ024866.1 coordinate 16,084,135, forward strand.
CGTCCCGTCCCGTCCCGTCCCGTCCCGTCCCGTCCCGTCCCGTCCCGTCCCGTCCCGTCCCGTCCCGTCCCGTCCCGTCCCGTCCCGTCCCGTCCCGTCCCGTCCCGTCCCGTCCCGTCCCGTCCCGTCCCGTCCCGTCCCGTCCCGTCCCGTCCCGTCCCGTCCCGTCCCGTCCCGTCCCGTCCCGTCCCGTCCCGTCCCGTCCCGTCCCGTCCCGTCCCGTCCCGTCCCGTCCCGTCCCGTCCCGTCCCGTCCCGTCCCGTCCCGTCCCGTCCCGTCCCGTCCCGTCCCGTCCCGTCCCGTCCCGTCCCGTCCCGTCCCGTCCCGTCCCGTCCCGTCCCGTCCCGTCCCGTCCCGTCCCGTCCCGTCCCGTCCCGTCCCGTCCCGTCCCGTCCCGTCCCGTCCCGTCCCGTCCCGTCCCGTCCCGTCCCGTCCCGTCCCGTCCCGTCCCGTCCCGTCCCGTCCCGTCCCGTCCCGTCCCGTCCCGTCCCGTCCCGTCCCGTCCCGTCCCGTCCCGTCCCGTCCCGTCCCGTCCCGTCCCGTCCCGTCCCGTCCCGTCCCGTCCCGTCCCGTCCCGTCCCGTCCCGTCCCGTCCCGTCCCGTCCCGTCCCGTCCCGTCCCGTCCCGTCCCGTCCCGTCCCGTCCCGTCCCGTCCTCGCTTTCTATCGCTGTCTTTCTGTCTTTCTTTCTTGTACTCCTACGTCCCTGCCTCCCCTTGTCTTTTATCTTACACATGCTAACTCCCACATCAAACCCTCCACCACTACTGCCGATACGGGTTAACAGACCCAAAACAAATGCCTCTCCAGAAACGTAAACAGTTGGCGATTTACCACTGATCTTGTTTAGCAGACTGTCACTCAGCCGTTCCATTGTGGTTGTACCATTTAGCAGATCTTTTCAACCACTAATCCTCGTGACCGACGGTCATTGGCCTGAAGGAGTGATGTGCATGTGCCGTAGCCATAGATCACCACTTTCATGTGGCCGCTGCTTGATATTAATCGGGCCACACTTGACGGAGACGCGGTGGGAAAATCAAATAAATTGGTCACGCAAATAACAAATCGTGCCGAGGAAATCGCGTTGTATCGGACGAGCGACCGGGAGACGCGCCTGAAGAACGCCGTGGAACGATACATTTAAAAATCTGTCTACCTGAGAGTGTAGCACATCAAACGTATTATCCTATCAACTGTGGTGCATGCAGTTAATTCATTCCCGGTACTCGCTTTTTCATATTGCACGAAGGGTTTGAGTTAGATTAACACAAAGCCAGCACTTCCAGGCAAATGCCACCGAAGACAAGCGGTTTTCCTTAAGCCAATTAGGAGACAGAGCACGGGGGTCACTTTTTACCGGAGTTCTGATTAGTATTAGCGAAAACAGCAGGACATGGACAATCCCAGACATTCCCGTGTCTGAATGATGGATTATAGGTTACTGGTGGAAAGGAACGACCATCGATATCATACGAACGCTTAGCAAATGTTAGCGGGCGGTTGTCGTTGATTGCGATTGATGCACGGAAGTCATGACGTCTCGTAACGTCTTAGGCAGATGTCATGCCTATTGTAGGTGTCACATGATTGCGACGAATGTACGCAATGATGTGATCTGACCAAGCATTCAGTAGAGCCGGTTCATCCTCGCAAGCCAATAGTCGTTGCGCTGCGCTACAGTACCCCTGGCTGAACGTCTCCGCAAACCGTGGAAGTGATCAGAGTCGAACTATAAATTATACAAATTGACTTCGCTAGTCACCACAGCGGCAACCGTTGGAACAGCGCAAATGGCTGCCCCAATTTTAAGACGGACATACAACTGATGCGTATCCTAGTATGACCCATCGCATTCTATACATTGCATGTAAGTGGCTGAAATCACCCAATGTTATACATATGACTTTTCGTGAACGATTTTATCAGCTACGCTTAGAAGAGGAGTTTGCCTAAGGGATCTGCCAGGGGTACTGATACCTGGTACTAACGTAATCAGCCACAGCGACCCCTGGGGGATGACTCGGTTTGACGATAGCTGGCGTATACACTGCGCGGGTACATCATCGCAAGCCAGGGTTGTTTGCCGTGCAAATTTGCCCTGGCAAATCCACTGCGAGAAATGCATGATTTAGCCGAGTCGAACTCATGTATTGGCTTCGACAGTCGTAACTGCTTCACCCATGAGAACAGCGCAAATACCCGCCTTAATTTAAAGCCGAATAAAACATTTCAGGGGGCACCAGACACACTTTAAAAACGGAGAAACAATTTCTGAAATTCCTGTATAAATACCCTTCCGACCAATCTCATGAGCAGCTGAACGGTTTTGTAGTTGACATTTTTTCTACATTGCGTATGGGTGATATCACCCAACATTATGCCACATTACCGGAGGCCGACTTAAATCATATAATTCTCGTGAGCGATTTAAATCGCTGAGCTTAAAAGAGGAGTTTAGCAATGGGATCTGCCAGGGGTACTGATGCCTGGTATTGACTTCATCAACAGAAGCGACCCCTAGCGGATGGATTATGTTTACCGCGATAGGACACCGTACAGCGGAGCACGTTCTGTCCTACGCTTGACACAAGTTGTTGCAACGAGTGTTCCGGAAAACAGGTCGCTACATTGCCTAGATTAGTCTGTGCATGAGCAACTATTGATAGAGACACAAGTGCAACGTTGGTAGCCTAACGACCGGTACGCCTGACCAGTCACACTGGTCGCGCGTCAACGACACACTTTAAGGACACTCGACGATGATACATTAGCTGTGTATCATTAACCGTGATAGCTGTCCCATCTAGTTAGACACGTCTGGTCAGGAAACGGTCACTGCACGATCAATAAAACACATCACCTGTGAACGTCGTGTGGCCCAAACCCGCGAAGGTCACAAATCTGTAATTATTCATTAACCGCTTATCTGGGTACAAAAGGCCGGCGTTAGCTGGACATAAAAAGACATACCGTAAATTCTAGGAATGACATCCGGCTGTTGCAAGGTGATCCTCTTCTCCCTGGTGGCCTCGTTGTTTGACGGGTGTCGACTGTCGTGAACAAACGGGACCTAACCGATGTGCAGACGGCGACGCAGCTCGCACTGACAAAGACGACGTGGCCAGGTGCCTTAATAAGGCGCAGATCACGACAACGTACGTGCTAATTGTAAACTCGACTTCCGGTTCAACCGGTGTGGCGACTACGATTCGGTGTCACGTCACTCGGGACAACGGCAACAGGGGGCGCCACTTATGCTCCATTAAGATGTTACGTCATTGCCGGAATCAATGTCGATCACAGCTGTATGTATTTCCGGCGGAGTGCTGGGTTGAATCCAAGGTAATGTACCGTTACCAGTGATTTCATACAGCAGGAAATAATGATTCGTCACTAATATTCTAATTATAGTTTTGATTCGTCATATGTAATCATTAGAAAGTATCATCTACAATACGTGTGATACACGTTTCATAATAATCTACTCATAATACCTCACTAGGAGGATGGTTCCCGAACACACCACGACACAATTATGGCGAAGTACAAATAGATTGTATAATTTCCTGCTACAAATACATGACTGATCACAACACTTGTATTACTTAGAGGCTGATTGAGTTATCTTTCCATGTAGGACGAAACTGTGTAACAATAAATTAACATGAGATCAAACAGAATTTTTTTTTCATTTGTATATATTACACCACACGCACACACGTACACACGCGCACACACGCACATACACGCAGTCACGCCCGCGCACACGAATCACGTCACAACAGAATCCTTTCATAGTTGAGGTATCCTTTGGAGAGAAGCCACATTCACTGTTCACGGATGTCGAGAGATAACGCAGATGCACTATAAGTACGTTCTAAGTACTGACTGTCATTTCTGCCAACATGTACTTGTTTTGTTGTGCACGGTAGAATACCTCCAAATAGGTCACCGTAACTACCACAAAATGGCCTGCTTAAAGACAACCTTTTTATTTGATATAATTAATATTTTTCATGCAAATATGTAGTAATTGGTGTTAAGGTTTAAACTTGTTTCTGCTTGTACAGTGTAATATTTTATTGACAACTGTTACGTTTATATTAGCAGGAAATTGGACTACTATACATGTGGCTTTGACAGCCATTCAATGTTCTAATCCAAGAACTTTTTTTTCGATTTAGGCTTGCATCGGATTCTTGAACATATACAACTTGGTTGCCCAAACGGCTAGTTTGGGGAACTCTGGTAATTTGCATAAATCCAAGATGGCTAATGGTCATATCTAAAATTTTTAAACCACTTTTCCTAGACTGATGTATAATCCCAGTTTCTATGGGTGTTTTGGTACGCAGAATCCATTTCTTCTGATGTTACATTTACATTACATTACAGTTCAAGGTCAAACTCAGAAGCTGAAGGTCAAGTTAAAACACGTCAAAAACGTTCCTCGCGCGCAGCAGATACACTGAAACTTGCGCAGTATCCTGAAGTACGCTACGTAAGCATCTACCTCGTGTTTAAAAAGTTTGAAACCGTTTCCGACCGCTCGGTGAGAAGAGCGTGTGGATGTTTACATATAACTGAACGCGTCAAACAACCTCGGTGGAATGGAGAGAGGTTTCACACTCATTACTTCACATTTCAGAGGTACGAAATAGCGAAATCTTATTCTGTTAAGTTCATAAGTTAAAGTTGAGATCGATAAATGGTCTATATGTAAGCTTACATACGTTCGATTGCATGGTCAGTTTTTGAGTGATGGCCGTTTTCCGTGGTTCGTTTATGAACAATTACGGGCAAAGCATGTGGGTGATGGAAACGTGGTTTCTTTTGCATTACTATGTACTTTGTTATTCACTATGCTACTCAAAATATTAATTACGGCCCAGTCATGCAAAGCCAGGGTCATCAGTCAATGTCTATAGGCACGCGGCTCTGTTTACACTATGGTTTCCTGTTTCGGTGTTTCACAATCTGGTTGGGTGTTTCACAAAGCCTGGTTTGGTGTTTCGCAATAGGCCCATGATGTTTGGCGGCAAATCGGCCTCCCTTGCTTCAGCAGCCGCCCTACTCAGTTAATCGATATTCATCGACACCGTTGGTATTATTTTACCCGGTTACTTGTAAGCTCCCACCCACCATCCCTTATTGACTGTTTTACTGTTTTACTTATGCGTGTAGTTCGATTATTGTATAATGTTACCTATGTTTGAAGTTCGATTATTGTATACATGTATTTTGTAGATGTTAGTTAGTAAGTAGTCTGCAGATAGTCAGTATGTAGTGTGACTTGTAGATAAGAAAGTTGGCATTGTTATGAGGCGATTGTCTGTGTACTTGCACATGTTTACTATGTATGGTGAGTATTTGAACATGTTGTAACGTACAGCCACCGTGTAGTTTAATTAATATAGTTTAATTAGTGTGTTTAGTTAGTATATGTTAAAACATAAAGCATAGAAGATTAATGGTCTGCTTGGGGAAGCTACCGATGAGTTACATCCTGTTATTATTCACCCTGCAGATAAGCCACTTTACATCCTGTATTAACCCCACATCTCATTTCCTGGTAGTAGACTCATACTGTTTTCACACAACACTTCCTAGTATTGAACATCATAATCCACTGTCCCCCACACATCCTGTACCAGTCATATCCTCTTTGGATGGGGTATATATAGAGAGGGAGAATTGTTAGAGACTTCACTTTTCGATGTTACTTCCTATGCTAGCTATAAGCTACGCCACTGTACACGATGACAATAAAATATTACTCTACGCTGTAGAGCGGACTTGGAGTTCTTCTGCGGGGCTGCCCTTGTTTAGTATGGTGAGCAGCACTTACCATACTAATTAGAGGGTAGCCATTACATATTGGCGAGCGCGTAACTCAGGATTTTTGTTGTTGTCATCATGACGTATTTCCATCCGACGGCCATGAATAAAACCAGTTTGAGCGGTCTACGAGCGTATGCGCGGGGATTCCAATCGGCGACTGTCGCCATGACCGCAGATGCCGGTCGCCATCAAGATGCCTGAAGATGCGAACCCTGCCACCTTGGATGCTGCCATCACATGGGTCAACCACTGCAGCTGGCGTCAGGATGCTGTGTCCCGTCTCGGGCTCGACGACCGCCCTGGAGATGGACATTGGCTCAGTCCCCCGCCTGCTCCTCCACAGCCGTCGCTACTCAACGAGGCCATCACCCAGGTGCTGAGAGGACAGGAACGCTTGATGACCCAGTTGGCCAAACTCGACCTGGCCAACACTCGTCCACCACCCGGACACGGCCCCAGACCGCCACCTGCCCCGACAGAGTCGCATGCCAATGACACGGACAATGAAGGTACCTACTGCTGATTATCGTCCGATGACTCCAGATGATGGGTCGCCACCACCATCTGCAGCCACTCGTTCACGTCGATATAAGGTGAAAAACCGTTTTAAAAGGCCAGAATGGTTTGGGCCGGTTAAGTATAAGATTACCCAAAAACGTGCCCGACGGGAAGTAATTTCCCTAGTAATTGCAATGGACAATTGATTTGGTATATTTGTTTTTAATGTCCGCCAGTTGGTAAGTTACAGCTTGCTATTTCATTGCTATGTGTTGGTATTTTATTGCTATGTAAGTAACTCGCATATATGCTATGTTATCCACGGTTTAGTTGTGAGTGTCTCAGTGTTCTGGTTGCGGGTTGAGGTGATTGCGCAGGCACCGACCTGTTATATGCAAGACCACAGCTTAGGAGTTATGTTTTCATTCTCCGTAGTGAACGAGGCGTGGCAATTACAATTGACACCGTTGATGTTCTGGGCATATAGTTCTTGGTACTTCAATTGAAGGATTATTTTGGTCTGCTTGCAGAGAAAAAAAATAAAAATTACTTCTTTTGACTTACAGTTTTCCTCACGTTCAATTGCTTTGTCTTCCAAATTCAAATAGTACGTTTAAGTGCGTTAACTGTTAAATTTGTTACGTTGGAGGCTCCGACACACGATGTTACTGTATTACGGATGTTACTGTAGAAGACTAGAAGATTGTATGATTCGTCCAGCGCGTACTAGCTGACAGCGGGGATGTAGCTTGTTTGAATTGTAGCTATGCTTAAATGTGCCTAGCAGACGATTACTGGAATGTAGTCTGAATTATACACGGGTTTAGTGTATACGGGAACTGGAAATTATACACGGGTTTAGTGTATGCGGAACTGGAATTTATACACGGGTGTTGTGTATACGTGTATGTCTAGATTTCCAACTAGACAGGTGTTTATTGGCTGGGCGAAAGTGCGCACTTCGCCGGGTTCACCAGCCAGTCTAGATTGGAATCAGCATGCCACGGACTGGACATAGAGAGTTTTCTGCGGAACAGAGATGGTGGTTACAAAGATGTATTTGTTAGCTGTGTAAACTTCATTAATGATATACTGTTATATTGTTTGATATACTGTTTTTCTTACACCTTCTTTTCATGTATTGTACAGCATGATGCTGGAATTGTTTGTTGTAACACGCCATTAGGTTCAGCTAATTGCTTGTGGTATATATTTCAATTGTATGTTAGTATTAACATTGTTTCATGTACTTGCCAATTCTAGCGCGTTGCCATTGTTACAGCATGCATGTCTGTACTTATTATTTTAGGTAGTTGGTTATTATGTTTACACGGTGGTGTACGTTATCTTCATTTTTTTTTAGAGAACACAGAGTGTTCTCTGGTTCGCCGAAGGTATGTAACGTACAGCCACCGTGTAGTTTAATTAATATAGTTTAATTAGTGTGTTTAGTTAGTATATGTTAAAACATACAGCATAGAAGATTAATGGTCTGCTTGGGGAAGCTACCGATGAGTTACATCCTGTTATTATTCACCCTGCAGATAAGCCACTTTACATCCTGTATTAACCCCACATCTCATTTCCTGGTAGTAGACTCATACTGTTTTCACACAACACTTCCTAGTATTGAACATCATAATCCACTGTCCCCCACACATCCTGTACCAGTCATATCCTCTTTGGATGGGGTATATATAGAGAGGGAGAATTGTTAGAGACTTCACTTTTCGATGTTACTTCCTATGCTAGCTATAAGCTACGCCACTGTACACGATGACAATAAAATATTACTCTACTCTGTAGAGCGGACTTGGAGTTCTTCTGCGGGGCTGCCCTTGTTTAGTATGGTGAGCAGCACTTACCATACTAATTAGAGGGTAGCCATTACAATGTGGTTATTGCATAACATTAAAACAATGCAGATCTACAAGTTCACCCACAACCCTGTCTTACTCTTATTTGTTCACGAACCTGACCGAGTGTCAGGGCGGATTATTGCTAACATACCTGATTAATATGAACAATTACGGGCAAAGTGTGTTCGTACTGTAATTCGTTGCCTGCGTTGCCCATTGTTACACACTAACATACGTTGTTACACATGACATACATTGCTACACACTAACATAACATGTCTACAAATGTAATATATTTATTTGTAGGACTGACCCGTAACCATGGCACACAAACCGCAGACAGGCCAATCGCGGCTGTCAATAAAGGGAAGTGCCTTCTCCCATCATCAGAACGTCTCGACCACTCGTACTGTTTATGCTACGAGGAATCCGGAGAGTAATTCAGTGTGCGAGAGAGCGGTATGACACTGAGACCTGCGATAGAATGCAACACACATTGAACCCTCAAGTAGATCAGGCATCAGTTGAACTGCATACAAAATGTTATTGTTCTTTCACCTCGAAAGATCATGTCAGCAAACGTGTGACTAAGAAGAGGAAGGACGATTCCATAGACAGTGACACGAGTTGCCAGAATAAGAAGATCACAGGTGAATGAATTTGATTTCAATAAACAATGTTTGTTTTGTGTTGACGCTTGTAAACCTATAGACCCTAAGCGTCATCATAGGTGGGGTAAGGTGGCACGGCGTGAATGCTTTGATGTCATAGATGCGCCGCCTTTCTAGGGTGTAGTTTAATGTTATTGTGCTTAGCGTAATGATGCGTGGGGTAGGGAAGTTGCAATGCGCTGTAATGGAGCGACGCCGTCCCCGTCACCGTGTACGTGTCGGACCGCGTCGACTACTTCTACTCTGCCACCCTACCAGGCCAGTCTGAACAGAAACAACACAAGGAGGAGCTGAAGCACCGGCGAGTCTTGGATGTGGACGACCGGGGTCTCATTTATGCAGAAGTGGAGAAGCACGTTCACCCACTGGATGATCACCGCCGTCATCTGTACAATCCCGTCACCGGACAAGTTGCTCCTGCTGAAGTCACTTGGCTGATTCGATTATGCTTGGAGAAATGTTGACGAGCAGTACATCGCCAGTCCTCCCAATGGGTTCCTTGGCCCAAGCAGAAGACCTATAAAGACGTTCTAAAGAAGCAGGACAATGGCAACAAGGTCATCTTGAGAGCATTTGTCTCCGACTCTTGATGACTGATTAGCGGCGGCAGATTGACCTACGACCTGTGTGCGGTGCCTCCATCGCTCATCGACGAGTATGGTTGTCTCCGCTTGTTGTCTCCGCAAAGCCAACAAGTCGGAGCTTATCGATATCTCACCAACAGCTGCCGATGGTGTCATCATGGATGTTCAGCAGGTGCCCTTACGGCGGTAGTCCATCAAATCTTATTGCATCCACCCAGGGTCGTTTGAGTCACTATACTGCGAAAACCATTGTCTTTGACAAGTACCCAGACGTTTCTACAAATAGTCAGGAGAAATATCCAGAATATGGCCCGGAGGGTGGAAATGTTGTACAGACAAGGTCAAGAGAAAATACGATGGGCGGGTGAAAGTACCCTTATCTTTGAACTCTCAATCATCAGTTCCCTGCCCAAAAGAGACGTAATCATGAAGAGCAAGAACTATAAAAGAAATCTGGAACGTGTGTTTTCTACCTTCAATGCAGGAGAGAACTTGATGATGCAGACCCGTGACGATGAAGAGTTTGATCATGATGAATCGGACATCACCATGATCTCCTATGTCACTGAGGCTGCCAACTCTGCCAAAAACGTGGTCCGTGTACTTAGCAACAACACAGGTGTGCTTGTCCTACTGGTCTACTGGGTGTGTCGGAAGGAGTTGCAGTGCAAAGTGCAGATGGACTGGAGCGGTGGAATGGGACAATGCTCGCTACCAATGCCGCCTGCGCTGACCTGGGCCACAGTGTCTGTAGCTGGCGGGCATGCATGCCCTCAGCGGGTGCGATACGGGTTCTTTCCATATGCCTTAGGCAAATCCAACGCACTAAACACGTTGCTCGCTTGGGATTTACCTGGTTTGGATAATGTAATGCGGGAAGTGGGCGTCACGCAGGAGATATCATGAAGATGGCAAAACTGTTTTCCATCGCACTGTATGGTCAACCACCGGGGACACCGTGGAGCCTGCTCCCTTAGCGCTCGTCACCAGACGAAAAACAATCCCAAAGTCACAGCCCTGCTTCCAACAGCTTCCAACATCAACCAACCTGTTCCTGCACGTTCTGAGGGCAAATCTGCAGGTCATGCTGTGGACAGCAGCAGACCAGCACGTCCCGCCTTATGGGTCAGCAGATATCACTCAGTTCGGCTGAGATATCTGGAATGGCGCCCCACTCCTATTATGAACACAGGAACTACGCTAACTTCCTTCTGTGTTGCGTCTATCTACGTATTTTATCACAGTATCCATTAACCACCACCATAACCACCGCCACATCCGCAGCCACCACTGTCACCGCCGCCGCCACCACCGCCACCGCCGCCGCCACCACCACCACCACCACCGCCTCCACCGCCACCTTCACTGTCACCCCCGCCATCGCCGCCATCGCAAGAACTCTCAAAATCAATATCTATTTTTTTTTCAAATGCGCATGCTTTTACTCCGTTGACCTGTCAAGTAGATAAGTCAGCGAGTGGAGGCGTCAGTGTATTGTCTGTGTCTCTCGTCCAAATGCCAGGTTTATATTGATCAATAGATCGTACAACCCGAGAAGAAGAGTAGTTGATGACGCGATGTTGTTAGACTGTCCGCATTTCCTAATTGCCATTCGTGGGAGTGTTACAAGCATTTTTATTAGTTTAGGCGGATCAATCAAGTGTTATTCAACAAACACCGCTTTACTCTGGGCGTTATGGTTTTATTACTCCTCCTATTCCCTGGATTTTCCCATCCCTGTGAGGGTCGCCGGTGTGGCTGTTGATTTTCTTCTGTCGCCCTGCTTATCGCCTCGACTGCGTTGAGACCCGCAGTGTCCGTGTCTCTTTTACACACATCCTTCTACCTCCTCTTTTGTCGTCCTTTCTTTCTTCCTGCTATATCTGTTCACTGTACTTAATACACATTCACCACCATCACCACATACACCACAACCACATCAATCACCATCACCACATACACCACAACAACATCCACCACCACCACCACAACAAAATCCACTACCACCACCAGCACTACCACTACCACCACCACCACCACATCCACAACAAGCACCACCATAACCACTACCAATACCACCACATCCACGTCCACAACCACCACCACCAACACATCTATCACCACGTCCACCACTACATCCATCACCACCATAATCATCACTAATTGGCAATATTCATCAAACGATCACCTTCTCTGTAATAAAACTGTCGTGTTAAAAGGTAATGGTAAAAATACTTCATGTATGACTACTATGTTTTACTTATAATATATTAATTTGTATAAATATACTCACAGACAAATCCTGCAGACAGGTATGCACAGATGATATGAACAGTGTTTACCGTAACGCAGTCAACATCTGCAATGTCCCGCCCGTCAAAGCCGACATACCAGATCAGCACCCCGGTAACACTGTTGTCAGGAGACCCATTCCGCCCAAAGTAGTGGTTGTTGCAAATGCGAAAATGGCCACATAACACGGCCGCTAGTCACGTTAAGCGGGCGGACGCACTGCAGAGGTTAACGTAAAAACATTAGTGTTAGTCCAACGACGATGCGGCCGCTATGGGGAGGTGGCCGCACAATGACCTCTCAGGGGAAACATCACTGAACATTGTAAATAAAATAGGTCATATATATATATATATATATATATATATATATATATATATATATATACATATACATATATACATATTTATATATATATATATATATATATATATATATATATACATATATTCATATATATATATATATATATATATATATATATATATATATATATATATATATATATATATATATATATATATATATATATATATATATAGTAATTCAATTAACCATAGATCATTGTAAATTCCATATGCGTAATAAGCTTGTTCTATCTGTGGTTAAACGCCTATGTAGCTCGTGATCAAAAATATGTTGTTTGCACTGCAGGTGTCAGTCCCGCCGGTCCTTGGGTGTACTAGTACAAGCTAGTACGTTGGGTAGTAAACGTCCCATGTGTTTCCCTGAGTACTGAAAGCGTCTCCCTCATTGATCCCTCGTCAACAGAACTGTGGATGCAACATTAGCGCCACGCCGACGGCCTGAACAACATACGTTTGGGATCCACAACACCAACGACCAATGACGTTTAATTAACTAATTATTTGGTAGTGAACCCTAAATATCCGGCCGATCTACCATGGTGATGAATGATTGTTACACGATGACAATCCCCAATAGAGATATCTACTCAACTTTATTGAAAGGATAATTTATTTTGAACTCATGCAAGCCCTTCGTAGTTACTACGTACATTTGACCTATCCATCATGCGACCTGTTGCCTAGCAACAAGGTACGTCAAACGATCAACGTTGATGTCGTACACATAAAGCTTCCGAACATTTCGTCGTGTTTTATTTTTCTTCTAAATTATGGATAAAAGCGTTTTTTCTTTACGACAACATGAATATAACAAAGCTGATTACGCAGGCAGATGTAGAGCCGCCAGTGTATTACCTGGGTCATACAAAAACAGTTTAATAAGCACAGCGGGGTGAGGTCAATCACATTGTTATGACAGTGACGTAGGTAACGATTGACGTGCACGGTCCAGAAATCCAATACGACGTACGTTGTCTATGTCACATTCACAAAGGCTGAAATGTTAGCAAAATCAATATTGCATTCATTACGTCACCAGAGAGTTGCGTTACATCAAACATTGTTTAATGCAGTTATTGCTTTTAAACAACTTTCCCTTATGTCTTTATAGTAAGAGGAAAGCGCGTTTGGGACCACAATTTTAACAAATAAACGATCGATCACTTCACGTGTTCGCATTAAATGACATGGCTTGGTTATTTTTTGCTGCGTGACAATAGGTCATGTTAGGGATCGGCAATTACATGCAACGTCGCGTAATTTGCGTTGAAGTCCAATGGCTATGCGAGAGCTTGTGACTTCGTTTGTAATCAGCGTTTTATATTACGGAATATGATTAATGATAGATTTTACGTACACAATATTTCATGTTGACGTATTCAAACGAAGATAGGGACTTTCGTTAATGTTCAATGTCGAACTCTTCAGGGCCTAATAACGCCGAATGACGTCATCGTGCACGTGAGGTAGACCGAGATTTCCCTCGTCTCGAATGAGACAATGTTCTGGTCTTCCTTATCGAAATTATGAATATCTGCGGTGTCTGTATTATAGTGTAGTACCGTACACAATCACGCAGTGGCCGTCTCTGTCGGGTCCTCGGGTGACCCGACACAGATACAGATGCAGATGCAGATGCAGATGCAGATGCAGATGCAGATGCAGATGCAGATGCAGATGCAGATGCAGATGCAGATGCAGATGCAGATGCAGATGCAGATGCAGATGCAGATGCAGATGCAGATGCAGATGCAGATGCAGATGCAGATGCAGATGCAGATGCAGATGCAGATGCAGATGCAGATGCAGATGCAGATGCAGATGCAGATGCAGATGCAGATGCAGATGCAGATGCAGATGCAGATGCAGATGCAGATGCAGATGCAGATGCAGATGCAGATGCAGATGCAGATGCAGATGCAGATGCAGATGCAGATGCAGATGCAGATGCAGATGCAGATGCAGATGCAGATGCAGATGCAGATGCAGATGCAGATGCAGATGCAGATGCAGATGCAGATGCAGATGCAGATGCAGATGCAGATGCAGATGCAGATGCAGATGCAGATGCAGATACATATACAGATACAGATACAGATACAGATACA
>OZ024866.1:16108357-16110857 GCA_964017155.1 Oasisia sp. SBJ-2009
TATGTCGAATGAAAATCTCGTACATTTTAAGCACATTGCAAATCACACACAAAGGATCAGTCATACTTTGTCTTGTTTATTTACACGATTAATTGATCTGCACATGTGTAACTTCTTTTATGATAAGGTATCATCATGCATGCAGATTAAGTCGAGGAGCATTTAATTTTCCATCAGTGCGTAGGCAAAAAGCACCACGACGGACGCGGAGCCATGAATCAGAGGAAACGTCGTTATCTAGTCTTCTATGCCTTTTTCACAACAGCCACGCTCTCCGTCTCTGTTTACTGTTTACGGCGTAGACATCTGTTTCACGGCTGTGCATTAATTGTATTACATTTATATTGTTATTGACGACGGCGCATATGTCAACCATGTTTTACAGAGAGCAAATAATGATTAGAAAAAATGTCAGGTTTCTAATTAGCACGACTCCAGGAAAACATTCTGACTCACACACACGAATATAAATATCCTTCCCGCCTACTGTAGATGCGATTGAATTAATGATTCACATGTTTAGTGATTGTTTTAAAGATCCACGAAAACAAGAAATATTACGGATGCTCGCCTTACTTAAAAGAAATTATATCACTGCCTTCAATCGGTAAATTGCTCAACCTATTTTCACGTGTTGACAGCGCGATCGCTACCGAACGAATGTTGCGTATCGCATAAAATTTGAGACAAAGCTAATTAGTGGCCTGCCGGTTGTCTTCTTCGATTCTGTGTCCCGTCAACGCTGAATACGAATTAATCCTCACCCGCCGGAATTGCAGGAACAGGAAATAAGAGCAAAATCGATCCGTTTATTGCATTCCCTGAATTCCGGTCTGTTTATCAGCAACACGTCGTGGACGTGCCTGCGATGTAGCGCTCGACGCAATGAAAGCGACTTACCGCGTACCGCGTACATGTCGTTAGGCAACTCAATGGCGCAACGCGAACCAAACAAACACATATCGAGGGCCATCTATTTTGTGCCGCCAGTCACGTATCCTGAATCATAGTTTGTATTGCTAGTAATTGGAGTAAAACTAGATAAATGTGCGATTGGCTTTGACCAACTAACCGTGAACAACAACAGCAACGGATAAGTATAAATACACAGAATCGTCTACTTTTTGAAGCCAGTAGCATGGGTTAAGCGCGTAGGTGGAACGTGGCAATCGCAATATATATCAGTTAGTCTTTAAACAAAACTGTCCTTGAACAACAAACAGACAGACAAACAAACAACCAACGATGTGTGTGTGTCGGTAGTCATGTAGTCTACCCGTATTCTGACACTTGCCCATACGGTAAATAGTAGACTAAGTGATGGTTTTTATTTAACACGCCTTTTTATCATCGTAACATTTGAACCTGTGGTATTCCTGTTCAATTGAACACCTTATCGACTTCACGGCCAATCACTGACACAATTAACGTGTAGTTCCCGGTTACCTATACACAACTATACCAAATTATGGACTTTCTATATAACCATGTAGTCCTATGCTAATTTATATCGCTGGATGAACTGAAGTAACTGAACAAGACGAGTTTCTCAGGGTTCAGTGCGATAGTGAAACGATTCGAACCCAGAACCTCACGAACGAAAGGGCAACGTTCTGTCTACTTCGCCTCGGCGTAACCCTTACTAGTAATCGGAACAAAACTAAATAAATGAACTACGCTTTGCCTTGAACTACGTAGAAATAATCAAACTAGCAAGTATTGATAATAATCCATCTTATGTCACTCTTGGCGAATGCAACATATTGTCGCAAAAAAGGTAAGATAACATAATTAACTTTTTTCGGTAATTTTATACTGAACTGGCCTAAATTATTACGGCTTTTAAAAACCGTATTTTCCACCTTATATCTATGTGTTGTATACGCAATGTGATTCTACATCACTTCCGGTACAAAGAAGTCAGATTTCAATTTTTTATTTGTGTTTTAGAACAATTTAAACACGCCGAGTCGAAGGAAACAACGCGATGTCACCGCCGCAAATATAGCGCGAGCTGTAGGCGCCTCCCTGAGGCACCAGATCGGCGGAGGCGATTTCTTTCGACTCAGCGTGTTTAAATTATTCTAAAACACAAATTAAATTTTTAATCTGACTTCTTTGTACCAGAAGTGATGTAGAATCACATTGCGAACACACACACATCGATATAACTTAAAAAAACGGTTTTAAAAGGCCGTAATAATTTAGGCCAGTTAAGTATAAGATTACCCTTTTTCACTGAATATGCAAACTCTGCACCATATATCATATATCATATATCATATATCATATATCATATATCATATATCATATATCATATATCATATATCATATATCATATATCATATATCATATATCATATATCATATATCATATATCATATATCATATATCATATATCATATATCATATATCATATATCATATATCATATATCATATATCATATATCATATATCATATATCATATATCATATATCATATATCATATATCATATATCAT
>OZ024866.1:16120857-16133357 GCA_964017155.1 Oasisia sp. SBJ-2009
AGCGCGAAACAGCACACGTCAGCAATAGTTGCATGGTTTCATGTTCAGGTGACTACTAAAGTGCGTCCGTTCTGTGTACCTAGAGACACGAATACATCATGTTATCTCGTCGATAATTGCTCCGCCTGTCCTGTGTCAGAATAATTAGTTCGATGTCGTGTTTCTGGGTCGTTGACCAAATCCAATCAAACGGGATATTTAGATCAATGTCTCTAACAACTGCAGGTATTGTTATTACAAGATAGCTACTTAAGTGGACGGCTGTTTATTAATATTGTCAGGCATCCTCGCGCGCCAGGGGGCGCTGCTAATTACACCAGTCTCCGTGCCCCGGCACGTCGTCTTGCGAAACTTTTAATATTACGCTCAGTCATAATCTCGATTAACCAGACTCCATGAGGTGGCAGCACGTTTCAGCCCCTCAACTCCGCCTGGGATATTACTGGGCTGCCGATACAACCGACAGGGCGGCCTTACCCCCAGGTTAGGGTAGAGACGCTGATTGGTTCTCAGGCCGAATTTGAAATAACAAATTAAATAACGATTTTTTTTTCTCAGAAAATGCTGCATTATAAAATCTAGTCAAAATTAAACTTATACTAACACAAAATAAATATAAATACAAATTTGCAGTGGTAATAAAAATAGGACTTACGGCAGGATTAACCAGTATCCTTGAGGTGTCAGCATTATTTATCCCCACACGGATAACACTCAAAAGCCGGCTGAGTGACAGTCTCAGCCGAGTGACAGTCGGTTAAGCGAGACTAGCTCCATAAAAAAATTATATGGATTTAAAATGCCACTTTAAGACGATAATTCGTCAGCCATCAATCTGCTGTATAGTAGGGTCGTTACCTTTTTCTAAAACTGTTTTTAACTTGACATTATATTTGTGCTAGTGTTATACGTTTGTCAGATAAGATGGAAGTTGTGCAACTTAGCAAAAGTGTGTTAAGCTGATGATTGCGTAGGTTATACTACAGCATAATAACACGGACATAATAACAAGGCGGTTGGGATCATGTTTGGACCCAAACCACTATTCCAAAATGGGGGTGTGGGTGTGAGTTTGGGCTAGGGTTTTGGATTTATATTAGGGTTAAGGCAATGATCTATTATATAGAGATCGGTGGTAACATGTTTTATACAAGTAAATTCTGGCTCGATCCCCAAAGTCGGGTTTCAATTGTTACTGCCACGCAGCGGTGACAACCTCGCACCCCATTTTGGAACAGTGGTTTGGCCCAAATCCTGCTGCACCTCTCTTCACTTTAATAAAATAATAATAAATTTTAGCGTAACTGGTTTGATTCTAAACATCATATTTGCCATTATGAATAATTAATAGTACCATACAAAATGTTAGACACAAATAATACTAGTCTAATATTAAGAAATTGGTAGCTGAAGTTGACCCATTCAGCATTGAAAAGGTCCACTGATCGTTTGTTTTGGGATTGGTTTAATGTCGGATTCCGCCGGCTGGCTAGCCTCGGTTACCCAGACTCCGTGAGGTGGCAGCACTTTTAAGCCTCTCAACTCCGCCTGGGACATTAATGGGCTTATGTTTCTACATCCGGGTAACCTTACCCCAGATTAGGGTAGAGACGCTGATTGGCTCTCAGGCCAACTAGGAAATAAAAATTAAAATAACGATATACTTCTACAAGATAATAATATCATATGAAAAGTATTCAACATTGAACTTATATTAACACAAAAGTAAGTAAACATTTAAATTTACAGTTGTTTATAAAATAAGAATTAACCAGTATCCGTGAGGTGGCAGCATTGTCTAGCCCAACATGGATAGCATACCGATTAAATAAGGATACCTTTTTATCAAATAATGCTGTATTATAAAAACTATTCAAAATTAAACTTATATTAACACAAAATAAATAGAAATACAAATGTGTAGTTGTTTATAAAATATATATTACGGCAGTGTCCGTGAGGTAGCAGTATTGTATAGATCACGCGGATACCAAACAAAAGCTATAAATGGTACCAGACTGTCTTCTCGGCGTAGTTCCGCAGCCGGCCGACAGTCGGTTAAGCGAGACTACCGACTGGCTGGCTTCATTTCACCGCAGGCAGCGAAGTCCAAAGGGTTATCCAGTTTATTTTTAAATCAATGGCTAGGAGCGACTTGGAGCGAGAACAGGAAGTGTGTTAGCACTGACCTCACGGGAGACACGATGACGTCAGTCGCGAGTTTGACTCGGCTAACTTCACGCAATGCACAGGTCTGCCAGGGATAGTGTAAGGACTCACCACACTTGGGTTGCATGGATGGTATAAAGGTCTAATTTGGGGTTGACAAACACTATACACAAAGGTTGATTAACACATTGTTTGTTATGTTAACCACCGTACGATAACATAATCAAATAGATGATTATTTTATATCCACACATTGTCTAGAATAATACCAACAGTAGTATTTCAGTGAGCGCTACATTATAACTGTACATATGCATTACTGTGAACTTTCTGTATTGATTCTACATACCGGAATGTCCGAGAAACGCATTCCCGTCATGAAGATGAGTTCTGCCGAGCCAAGCATTATGAGAAAGTTTAGTCGTATATATGCGCGTGTTCCCGTCAATAACCTGCCAACAACAAGACAAGTCGTGTGGCCAGTACTACACTCCAGCCTCGTGCGTTGACAGATAACTTTGTTTTATGTGGCAACGAAACGACAAAGGGTCGTATGTATAAAACGTATACAGACATACAGCCAAAAGAACTGAAAGATGTGGAGAACGAGAAAGAAAGAAAGAGCGAGTAGTAGGAGAGAGGGTGGGAGAGAGATGGGAGAGATGGGGTGGAGAGGTGGATAGATGGAGAGAGGTGGAAGAGAAGGAAAGAGAGATGGATGCAGGCGGGCGGAGGGACGGTGGAACGGGGGGACGGAGGGACGGAGGGAAGGAGGGACGGGGAGGGGGGACGGAGGAACGGAGGGACGAGGGGATGGCCGGGCGGGCGAGCGGGTGGGCTGACGGATGGTGCTTATATAGCGCCAAATGATTAAAGGGCGTGCGGGCGTGCGGGCGTGCGGGCGTGCGGGCGTGCGGGCGTGCGGGCGTGCGGGCGTGCGGGCGTGCGGGCGTGCGGGCGTGCGGGCGTGCGGGCGTGCGGGCGTGCGGGCGTGCGGGCGTGCGGGCGTGCGGGCGTGCGGGCGTGCGGGCGTGCGGGCGTGCGGGCGTGCGGGCGTGCGGGCGTGCGGGCGTGCGGGCGTGCGGGCGTGCGGGCGTGCGGGCGTGCGGGCGTGCGGGCGTGCGGGCGTGCGGGCGTGCGGGCGTGCGGGCGTGCGGGGTGCGGGCGTGCGGGTGTGCGGGGCTGGCGGACGGTCTGGCTGGCAGTTACAATTTGCAATTACTTATTGATGAACATTCATGTAAATGGTTACCGGTTTAACAACACAATAGCAGCGAACACGTCGAATACTGTTTCTTATGTAACAGCAGGCTAACTAGTGGATGACAATGACGCACACCGTCAGCATATTTCTGAATACTGAAACTGACACTGAAAAGCGTTCAAAATACTTCATTGTTGGTTTCTAATCGAACGGCACTTTCTCCAGAGGTGCAACTCACCGATGTCCAATCATCGCGAGACACGTCATCCCACACGCCAGGCTGGGCAGGGCACATCCGGACCAAGAGATCAAATTCAACTCCGCCGCCTGGAACCGTCAGAACATACCACTAGTACCTAGTCTGACTGATACGGCTAAACAATACAGCAATACAACTGTTGTTTTTGTTGCGGCGGCGTAGCGAGAAGTTGGCCAATCCCTGCAAACTAGGAGGACAGGGAACTGAACACCAGTAACTGGCTGCCTGAATCATGGAATGATAAAGTACATATGATATAAGAATGTCTGTGTGCGAGTTCCATTTCCAGTCCAACCCATTTGCAAATATTTTTTGTCATACCTCATATAGGATTAACTTACCCAAAGTGGAGGAATCCTCCACCAATGCGTAGAATAAGCCCTCCCAGAAAAGTCCCCCCAATATAAAGCCCCCCTCCCGGAAAAACGTCCTCCCGGAAATAAAGTAGATTCATTATGCAAATCAATTTGAAAATGTGATACATTCAGCTGGACATTTACGCAAAGCCTATCAGAAACGTATTGTATGCCATAATACTAGTTAATGCACAGTTCCGAAGGTGACAAAATGTTCAACGATTGCAGTTATGTAAGAGGGAATGTGAGGATGAGTTCCATTGTTGAGCACACTTTCACACCAAGAATGCACGACACCCCTCGATTCACACCTCAAGTTAATACACAGACACAGTGTGAGAAAAACTACTTTCAGGAATGCAGTTAGTTAAAGGGGCTTGTAAGGATGGGTTGCATTGTTGAACACAGAAGATATTCTCCTGAACTAGTTGGTTTGTATTGTACTATTGTCTTTGATTTTAGTTCCTGTTTAAACACATCTGTGCAATGTAGTGTGACAGATGATTAAAGGACTTGATCCTTTGATGCTGGACGATATGAAAATGGAGTATGTGTATTTCCTTTGAAGTAACACTTGTGAGGAAATATTTTAACTGCTTTAGTTAAAATATTTCCTCACAAGTGTTACTTCAAAGGAAATACACATACTCCATTTTCATATCGTCCAGCATCAAAGGATCAAGTCCTTTAATCATCTGTCACACTACATTGCACAGATGTGTTTAAACAGGAACTAAAATCAAAGACAATAGTACAATACAAACCAACTAGTTCAGGAGAATATCTTCAGTTTCACAACAAGTTTACGATGAGGATTATCCTCAATTACAAGGGTGGACAGAAATTGTGCTATGTTGGGTACATGCACAGAAAGAAGTCGAAAATAGAACAGCATACGATCTTCGTGTTCTAACTAAAAAGAGCAATTGTACTGGCCAATAATTGCTTACACCGTAGAACATTGTATTTCATATTTAATTCAAGATCAATTGACAACAGTTACATATCTATTGTCCATCTGTGGGTCAGGGAAGATATTAACGTGACGTGACACTTACCACTTCCCCTGTGTGAGTTAGAGATTTATAAGATTCACCAGTACATGACACTGAACATTTCCCCTGTGTTAGCTTGAGTACATCAATTTTGAACATTCCTTGAATTAGTTGCTTTTGGGAGGGCTTTTTCCGTGAGGGCTTAATTCCAGGTTTTTTTCCCCTAGAGGGCTTATTTCCGTACCCCGTCGTGGGCGATAAGCACCCAGCAGGCTACAGCACGAAAACTGACAGGGCAACGAAAATGTCGTTATTCTTAATGTGCGTGATGGCTACTGGTTATTAATATGTCAACACAAATACACCAACACAACAATGCAAAACAGCAGTTGTCCGGACTATACTATGGTTAAACTGCACTTTGTATCAAAAGCAATTGCATGTACAAATTGTCTTCATACAAGGAAATAAATCTAAAATCACATGTCATATTTTTATGTAAAAGAATAATGTTACAAAACATTTCAGGGAGTGATTCATTACGAAATATTCTTGCACCTTAACTTGACCATTTCATATATAATGAATTTACCTAGCCCATACGCCTATGACTAACCGACTGATTGCCAGGGAAGCCATGTTCCCTTCGTCAGGGAAGTTCATACAATTAACACAGTTATCATCCGAGACTGGGGAGCCAAGTGCTGTGTATGTAAAACAGGCAAATTGGACACTGACAGATGTTATTATTTTAGAGATTTACTTTATCAATCATGTGTAATTAAGCTTAAGCAATCTTACAAAGCATGCCTATGTAATGCAAAGACATCGGTCATAATTTTATTTTTCCAGAATACAAAGGTAAATTTTATTCTAAGCGAAAATGTATTTTAATTTTGTTAACAAATACAGTGTTTTGTCTATCATTCTCATTCGTGACAGGGTTTTATTCGGGCGAGGCTGTGATTTGCTTACTATAAAACTATTGTATGCATTTTTTTATTAATGTCCTTGTATGAAGGCAATTTGAGTATGCGAGTGGGGTTGTGTCCGGGTGTTTTTTTTATCACATGGGGTTTTGTTCTATACTACCATGCTATAGCTTAAATATACATGTTTTACACAATTACTCGTTTCACTTTTTGTATTTTTTCTTCCAAATTTTGTTTCATGCATTAAACACCTAAAACATAAGCTTGATAATGTTAAGACCAACGCAAGTTTTGTGGACACCTTTTGGGTGATGAACGTCTAAACTGATTGTTGCAGGTAATTACGACAGTGCCTTTGTGTTGCCGTCATAGAAACCACATCGCACGTGTTACTACAAATAGTGAGACTAACGATTCTTGGGTAGTTAGCTCTACTGCTATTGTGTGAACATTCAGTTGGCACTAATTAACTCGCACTCTTAAGTGTTGAGCGCCCGACAAGGCCGCGCTGGTTCTTGTCTTCCTGATTGCGTCCTTCGTGCCTACAGTGGTCACCCAATGATTGCCCTGCAATTACCCCCACGGCCAAGCCATCTCAATTTAGATTCACACTGATTGTACAATGATTGCACCAATGCACACTGAGAGCAACGGTCCCCATTTGCAACACCTGTCCCAAACCACATATATATGTTCTTCAAGTTCAAGACGCACTGAACGTCGTTGGAGGTTGTTGCGCCAAACTAAGCGAGATACGAGGTCTGCAAGACGTGTATTGTTGACTGTTCACTCACAATCCGCGCGATAAGATCAACAAATTCGCGTAAATACAGCGATTCACAGTGGTCAGCTAAGTGTCTTTATGTTGTGGTAATTGCTGCTTTTGTTGGCGAGATGGACACGTATGAAGAGAGCGAATTGAATGTGGTAATCGTGGGTGACAATCAGGTGAACCACCTCGAACACTATATATCGTTACGCAAACAGTCGGTTCACCCGTGTCCCGATAGTCTGCCCGAGTTTAACGCAGGCGCACAATTTTGCAAGCCACGCTTCCTGGGGTTCCTCGATGTCACCGTGTCCGATCTGAGTTCGACCTTCATGCTCGACAAGATTGCTCGTCTGGAACCCGACATCGTCATGCTTCACATGACACACAACGAACTCGACACGCCGCTGGGGCCTACCCCGGAGTCCGTCGGCA
The DNA here is from genome assembly GCA_964017155.1 of Oasisia sp. SBJ-2009. Lineage (NCBI taxonomy): Eukaryota > Metazoa > Annelida > Polychaeta > Sabellida > Siboglinidae > Oasisia > Oasisia sp. SBJ-2009. Next base: position 16,127,977 of record OZ024866.1, read on the forward strand.
TGCGGATGTACATGATGGGTAAAGATCTTGTCGATCTCGGGGTTTCACAGGTCGTTATGTGTCAGATGATCAGGCCACGTGTTTGGCGCCACTTCACCCGGGAGGACGGGACCGATCGAGTCGCACGCGCCAACGACTTCCTGCTGACTGTGTGCAGTGGCTGTCCCGGTCTCTACTACTGGCGACACAGGGGTTTGGTGAACTCCGCCAAAGACGTATTCAACGTTGACGGTGTCACCCTCAACGACTTGGGCAATTATAAACTGTTCCGCAGTTTCCGAGGAGCTCTTATGATGGCAAGTCACCGCGTTCTCCAGACTGACTATAAAGGCGAGTGATAATTGTAACATTAACAATTTAATCTGAGAGTCCGTCGTTAGCGCCACACGCAGTTGTTGCATAAATAGATTGCTAGTTGCTGGCGCCGTTAATAAAACTGATCCGAAAAGAGATATTGTTTTCAGTATTCAGTATTCACTTCCTGCGTCATCGCCATATCCCGATCGCTATTGTCATTGCAATCATCGTCGCCATCGTTATCGTTATCGTCGTCGTCGTCGTCGTAGTCGTCGTCACACACACACACACACACACACACACACACACACACACACACACACACACACACACACACACACACACACACACACACACACACACACACACACACACACACACACACACACACACGTCGAAAACTGCAAAAGATTGCCTAGTAAAGCAACTGCTGTCTTCAACTGTTCCTTGTAAGTCAATACAATTGTCAGCAGGCTCTTCGACACCGGGCGCCATCGTATATTAACCCATATTCCTGTGTCTAATGCTATTACTAGGACGAGTGGCCCACGCTGAGCTGGTGTCGTTTCTTGTTACACGCTGATCTTGTGTCAAAGCCGTGGCATTGTTGAGCGGGGACTGGACGCATCAATGGACCATCATTCGACGTCTAAACACGGACGACGTAACAGCGATACACACTGATTATGGACACCAACAAACCAGACATTGTGACCTCTTTCCTTATTATTTATAAAATAATATGATGGTTAGCACACTTCTTTCCTTATTTCTTTATGTGGCTGCAAGGTTGTTCTTTGCCTGTTTAGTGAGTGCCAATTTTCACTATGCTGGACAATAACGAAATGCTAATCATTAAGATAATGTATACAACTTTCTGCACATAGCATGCTATATTTGAACCGGCAAGGTAGTTAACTGCTAGGAAGATTTTTTTGGTAAACACGTCGCAAACGGAGATGGCAGGAGAAATTTCACCGAGGCGTGCGCAGGACGGAATCCATTTTCTTCTGCTACTTGTTCGTCCGCGTTGAGGCAGCACCGACAATAGCCTCGGTTAACCAGACTCCGTGAGGTGGCAGCACCTTTCAGGGCTGCCAACGTATCTGGCAGAGCGGCCTTACCCCATATTAGGGTAGAGACGTTGATTGGTTCTCAGGCCGAATTTGAAATAACAAATTAAATAAAACTACGTGCCGTTGTGAACTGACGAAGAGTTCGAATGTCAGCGATTTTCAGTAACCAACGACAAACACACATAACTTTACTTACAAAGGACAATTGTGATTCTCACTGTGGCGACTATACTGGACATTCCAAAATGACTACCAAATGAAGTTTTCGGTGTTTTCCAGTATGAGGAACCCATAACCGGAACTATTTTGCCACTTCTAAGTCGATATATTTTGGTAGCATCACACATAGTTTCACATTGGCCCAAAATATGGATAATTTGAGATAACAACTATATGTTCCTTTACGGTGTAAAGGAACATACAACTTCGACTTGATGTCCACGTGCAACTGCGCTTTTGGCTTGCGAAGGAAATCATCAACCGGAATTTGGACATTTATATGAAATTATCCCAGTTCAAGATGACGTTTTAGTAACTGCACTGGGATATCGAAGACACCATGGAAAGAATGTTATTTAGCGTATTATACAGGATCGTTCGTTTTCACGATCATTTTATGGAATTACGTTAGTTGTGTTTGTTGTTGTGTTATCATTACTATTACAGAACACACGCAACCACACGCACACGCGCACGCGCATGCACACACGCACACCCACACATACGTACACAGGCACACAAACGCACACACACACACACACACACACACACACACACACACACACACACACACACACACACACACACACACACACACACACACACACACACACACACATACACACACACACACACACACACACACACACACACGTACACAGGCACACACCCACACACACACACACACACACACACACACACACACACACACACACACACACACACACACATACACACACACACACACACACACACACACACACACACACACACATACACACACACAGGCACGCACACACACGCACGCGCACACGCAAACACACACACACACAGGCACACATGCACAAGCGCGCGAACGCATCATGCATAATAATAATGATTATAATTGATATCGACCACAAAGCGAGTGGAGCCAATACATCACCCACCGTGCTGTTCGTTGTCAGCGAGTCGTCACTTGTCGTTGGTCCGATCTCCATTTCTATGCGCATCTCTACAAGAGACAAGGTACATCAATAGCATAGTTCATGTGCGTCGTTTAAACACAGATACGTCTACTTAAGGACAATTACAAGAAAGAACAACGGGGCACTGGAGAAACGACTACACTCAATAGCTAGGGTCAGTGTGCCTGCGTTGGTGCATATCGAGGTATTTGTAGAGGCAACAACATCACGCACCATGTCAACAAGATTGCAGACAGTGTGATGCTGGACGAGTGCCGAAGTGCTCAATCTCGTGTTGTATTTTTTATAGTTTTAATTTCTTTCCGACGCCATAGTGGTGTTTCATGTATTTTACATTTTAGTCAATCGCATAACCGTGTTCACTACTGATAGTAATTTATATATATATATATATATATATATATATATATATATGTAATGTTATATTATATATATGTATATATATATTATATTATATTATATATATATATATAATATATAATATAATATATATACATATATATAATATAACATTACACACACACACACACATATATATATATATATATATATATATATATATATATATATATATATATATATATATATATATATATATATGTAATGTTATATTATATTATATATATGTATATATATAGTATATTATATATATTATATATATATATATAATATATATAATATAATATTATATATATATATATATATATATATATATATATATATATATATATATATATATATATATATATATATATAGACGAGTGCCGAAGTGCTCAATCTCGTGTTGTATTTTTTATAGTTTTAATTTCTTTCCGACGCCATAGTGGTGTTTCATGTATTTTACATTTTAGTCAATCGCATATATATATATATATATATATATATATATATATATATATATATATATATATATATATATATATAATTACTATCAGTAGTGAACACGGTTATGCGATTGACTAAAATGTAAAATACATGAAACACCACTATGGCGTCGGAAAGAAATTAAAACTATAAAAAATACAACACGAGATTGAGCACTTCGGCACTCGTCCAGCATCACACTGTCTGCAATCTTCTTGTCATGGTGCGTGGTGTTGTTGCCTCTACAAATACCTCGATATGCACCAACGCAGGCACACTGACCCTAGCTATTTATGTGGGCCACAATACCATGTATCTAAATTCGAAATTTACGGTAGATGTTTACGAAGAGCTGACCCAGACACGTGACGCAAGGGGCAGCCTCTTTTTCAACAATTTCGAGATTACAAGAGGTAATTATTGGGCTCATGTTTTGGAAATTTTGTTTCACCCGCCCTCCTACCCCAACTTCACCTACATAACTACGTTGCTGGTCATTGGGCATTTTATGCTGATTTATTACGTGTATGGTACGCTCAATATTCATTATCCATATTTCTTTGTCTTAGCTCTGATATAAGCTATGCTGCGTCGATTGTCCATATCCTGTATACTATTCCGTTTCTCGATATTCTGTATGTGTATTTTTCTATATCATACCTGTACTTTGTATACATTTTGTATCGCATAGTGTTTTGTATGAACGTATCTTACTGTTTCTAGGCAGCTACTTATCGATGTGCATTACCTAATGTGTGCATTTTTTGCCTTTACCATAGAAATCTCTCGCTTCTTGTATTTGTACACAGCATGTTAGTTTTGGTATTATACTGTCGTATATTGTTGTTATACTGCCACTTACGTGTACAATTTCCAAGGTTTTTTTAGGGCGAGGATATTTGTACACACAGCATTTTCCACACCTCGTGTGGTATCTTTGATGTGTAACACTGCTGGTGGCTTGAGGAAACGCACCCCTACGTTAATTGGGGTTAGAGGCGCCTAGAGCCACCTTGCATTTACTTAACATTTGTGTGGTCGGTTCCCCACCTTTGCTGTATAGCCTGTGTATGCTGTATTATATGTACAAGTAGTTGATTTCTTTGTACATGTCATAGTTATTGAATCTAGTTCTACATAAAAGCTGGCTACTCAATTGCTCCTATACAAACATACATTCCGACTTGTGTCATATATAATTTATCAGCAAACTAGCCACGTTTCCGAGTCACAACATCATCTGGTAGGGTGGTCCCACATAAATATATATATTACTATCAGTACTGATAGCCTTGTACTGTTTTTAACCTGCTTATATATACACATTACATATATACATACATGTATGTATATATGTATATATATATATATATATATATATATATATATATATATATATATATATATATATATATATATATGTATATGTATATATATATATATATATATATATATATATATATATACTGTATATATGTATATATGCAGGTTCAAAACAGTACAAGACTATCAGTACTGATAGTAAATCAAACCAATGCATTTCATAAAATTATTAAATATGTCCGCACAGTTCTACGCGTATATCGTCATGAGTTTAATGCTATTTCGATGATAATTATTATTTGTTTTTAAATATAGTATGATTTTTGCCTTTGGCTTCTTCGTATAGCACAAATACATAGTACATCATTATTAAATATGTCCGCACAGTTCTACGCGTATATCGTCATGAGTTTAATGCTATTTCGATGATAATTATTATTTGTTTTTAAATATACTATGATTTTTGCCTTTGGCTTCTTCGTATAGCACAAATACATAGTACATAATTATTAAATATGTCCGCACAGTTCTATACGTATATCGTCATGAGTTTAATGCTATTTCGATGATAATTATTATTTGTTTTTAAATATAGTATGATTTTTGCCTTTGGCTTCTTCGTATAGCACAAGTA
>OZ024866.1:16150857-16153357 GCA_964017155.1 Oasisia sp. SBJ-2009
ATATATATATATATATATATATATATATATATATCAGCCCCTTCAGCGCCATGTCTTTCTTTACAATGTTCGTCCATTTTTGTGTCTTCTTTGTTTCTCTCTCTAGGGACTGGCAATTCTGCAGCTTTACTCAGGTAGTGGTATTTTCCTCCCTCTGAAAGTGGCCATACCGTCGCTCAACATCTCCCTTATTCCGTCAAGTGCCAATAGCTACGCACTTCCAGATTAGCTATATGTTCACTCAGCAAGATGTTGAAGCACTGCTTAGGAGTTGGCAACGGTATTCACGAAGACCGTCTTGCGGTCCGCCACAGTTTAACAGTTTTTCTTACTTATCGATTCATAAACATATCTTTCATGCTTTCTGAATATATATCATAACCATAAGACAATAGCAGGGCATCACCAGCACGTTGAAATTACAATTTCGAATAACTATGTCCACGCTTCTTAAAGGACGCTTTATGCCTTACAGTACCTTTCGTCGACATAAGGTAAATATAGGTTTCATCGCTGTAGAAGTACTTGATAAATAGATGTTTACGCACTGAAGAAAACCGCGTCAAGAGTTCGTGCCCACCCTGCAATAAAACTACAGCAACCCGCTCTGTACGTGGCGTGTCTAAATCTGATTGGCTACTTTTTAGGTGGGTGATTAATCACCAGTAACACTCCGATGAACGCGTCCGACAACATGAAAACACGTCAACGTAGGTTGGCAGTCCAGTTAAAGCTTTCGCACAACACATAAATATCACAAACGGAACCTTTTGCTCTTAAAACCCAACATTGACATACGTCAACCGCCCTACATCGGCCACGCCCGAAGCACTTTTCCCAGGCCCCTTATTTGGCGGCAGTTATCAAGCTATTTTCAGCGCTGGCCACAACAGGCATTGATGACTTAAAGGACAAAAAAAAGCTACGGTTTCGTGTCATACACCTAATAATGTTTATACAAAGTAACGATTTCCACATACACTCAATTTTATTAACGTCAGCGGTTTACTCAGAATGTGACTTTAAAGTCTAAAATTCGTAGAGAAAGTTCGTTCAGTTGGCGTGACATCTAGCAGCTGCTTATAGACGTATATATAAATATGTGGTTAAATCTATGGTAAACTTTAGTAATTATGCCTTAGTGTTCGGCATACGGTTGCAATAATAGTTGAAACAACCGGTAGTATTGAAGCAATGGATTCACATTGGTGATTTGCGGGCGTACTGTTTGGAATCCCTCCAGTCCAAGTACAGTTCACTTTGCGCGGTCCATTTTGAGGAGAAATGCTTTGAAGTAGACATGTATCATCAGTTGATGGGATGATTTAAGCGATAACAATAATAGACAACTTTATATTTACCGTCATCAGCATGTTACGCGCGTTGCCGAGTTGCAGCCATGTCATGACAACAGCCAAACCCCATGCAGGGAATCTACGTGGAGAGCGCCTCGCCGGCGTGACGTCATTCTTCGTCTAAGATGGGGTAGCGCATAGTATTTGGATGGCTGGGTGTTAAAAAATATTTTTCTGGTAAACCGCTGGCGTTAAAAAATTGAGTATATGTGGAAATTGTTACTTTATATTAACTCTATTAGGTGTATGACACGAAACAGTTAACTTTTTTGTCCTTTAAGTACAGTAAATGGCTCACGACCATACTGCACTTGTTTCCTTAGTGGGTACACATTATTCTAACTTACCCTACGTTAATATTCCTTGTTCCAGAGTATATACAATCAATTGATATCACGCATCGGCGCTTTTTGCATAATTTTGTACACTGCCTTTGCACACCCAGGCCGTGGTTTCACACAGTAATTTTGTTCCGTTGAAACGCCGCTATTAATATACCATTTTATTCAGTTGTAATAGCATATGATTCAGAGTTGGATAACCTATCAACATCAAAAACACTATTGCAAACACTAAGCGACGTATACCCTCAAAGCAATGTGTTGCTGCCCGTGCACATACACTGGTTTAAAGTTGCATTCTGACATAATTTCCCCTTTTTAACGCATTTTAGAAAAGTCAGTGTACACCATGACCGATATTTGCTTATTATTATACTTCCTACCACATGTCTCACTTTGTGGATTTATACGTTATTTGACCAAATATAAGTTTGCAACAAACAACGGCTCTGGAGTTTCCCAAAAGTCGATCTATTTTTACCATCGGAACTCTCCGGTCAACGTAAGTAAACGATGGGGCAAACTAAAAGGCGGTTCCACATATCCACGTTAGTCGCTAGAGGCGCCACTAGGCAACAATACCCTAGTTATTTAAATCATGCTCAATTAACCATTGACCGTACAGGCGCGTAGCCAGCGATAGTTTGTATGTGGGCAACTGGGCATGCCGTAAATATGGAGCGTATCGAGCGGTGGCATCTTTGTGAATGAGGTATGCCGTTTCGGTGCGGTCTGCCATTTGTGGTCCGCCTTTTAGTGTGGCCCCCTCCTGACAGCGCTTTTCACCGGAATTCCCTTCATCGA
>OZ024866.1:16158357-16188357 GCA_964017155.1 Oasisia sp. SBJ-2009
AAGAAGCAGCAGTACAAGAGGCAGTAATACAAGAGGCAGTAGTACAAGAGGCAGTAGTACAAGAGGCAGTAGTACAAGAGGCAGTAGTACAAGAGGCAGTAGTACAAGAGGCAGTAATACAAGAGGCAGTAGTACAAGAGGCAGTAGTACAAGAGGCAGTAGTACAAGAGGCAGTAGTACAAGAGGCAGTAGTACAAGAGGCAGTAGTACAAGAGGCAGTAGTACAAGAGGCAGTAGTACAAGATAAATTTTAGAAAGACAGAAAATATAGCATAAGGAGAATTATGACAACGAATATGGAAAGGAATCGCCAAATTCAAAAGGCCAATGCAGAGGTAGAAGACCAGAACCTTGGCATGGCGCAGGGAACCAACTAGTCAGAACAATATTATATCTCGTGAACCTATATTTCATTGTCCATTTGTCTTTCACAAGAGACCATGCGGGATGAAATATAAATGATACGTATAGGGAAGTCGGACCTTTCACGCGGCGGCGGTGCCATGGCCGTACATACGGCTCCCACGGTCGCCATGGTCTCCACGGATACCAAGGCCATGGGTGCCAAGGCCATGGGTGCCAAGGCCATGGGTGCCAAGGCCAGGGATGATATGGCGGCAACTTGATGTGCCTTTTGATCGGTCTGTCAACGGCTGCTCTCTTGGAGAGCTCCACGTCTTCTGTTCAGAATAACACAACCATGTTGTGAATAGACATACGTGTGGTTGTATGGACGTGAGTGCGTGAGTGCGTGCGTGCGTGCGTGCGTGCGTTCGTGCGTGCGTGCGTGCGTGCGTGCGTGCGTGCGTGCGTGCGTGCGTGCGTGCGTGCGTGCGTGCGTGCGTGCGTGCGTGCGTGCGTGCGTGCGTGCGTGCGTGCATGTGTCTCTTGTGATGAATTGTTGATCTAGTAAACGGTCACTGACATTTTTATGACAACTATGTCATGCAAATAGAAGCAGGATTCAAAAGCGTTGACCAAGTTGCTCATAATAGCATGACAAACGCGCATTACAAAGGGAGACGACGGTGACTCAGTATATATTCGAATAATGTTAATTCGTCACAAGTGGACATGCGCCACCTACCGGATTCATCCTCTTCGTGCGCGTCATTCACAGGTTCGGAGCGTTCATCGTCTTGCTTCTGTAAATCGTGCCACACACCAATCAGTCAAAATAGTTTTTAACATATGGATCAGCGCATACATGTAGTGTTATTGATACTGCTGTTTATGATGACGACGACAACGACGAAATAATGTGTCGTGACACTGATGGTGTTGATGATGGTGATGATAATGATACTGATGATAGTGATGACGGTGATAGTAACGATGGTGACTCTAGTCACGATGAACAACCAACAATGGCAGAAGATCTCGATAAGTGGACATTTGCTGTCGCTTTGTCGGAACGGACCAAATGATGTGATCTTTCATTCCAGGGATCATTCAAAGGACCAAGCTTAACACGACAACGACGTGTACTTACGAGAACGTACGAGTAGACGACAGAGGCCGTCAACACGAGACACAGGAGGAGACACGCTCTCATGGCGCGGCCGTCCGCTCGGGAACAACGCAACGATCGCGCGAATCACGCAACTGTGCGACAGACAACAGCGGCTAGAACGGAACATTACTATTATTGTTTATAATTGTTAACTAGTGTTTAAGCACTAAACGGTTATAACAACATGAGATATATAATAGTTTAATAAATAATCATTCTAGGAAAATATTGCACAGGTATGAAACAAGAGAAACAAACTCAAACAAACTGAAAATTATTAATAAGCAACGTGCATATTGAAAAGAATCGTCCTATTTTGTTTAAAAATCTGATTGCAAGTGGAACCAGATATAGCATGAAAATGTACAAATCCTACCTGACGGACACGACACAGCCCCTGTGTGTTCGCCCTAAACTACTCTTTTACTGTTCGGTTGATGCACGAACGTACAGTTTTAAATGCATTAACCACACCTTTCTTGGCCCTCGTCCAGTTGTGCTGTGTCTTGAAGCAGAACGAAGTCACGATTCAAAAACACGGCTCCACATTCGAAGAACTTATGACGCACTGTCCCCCAGTTGGGACAAGGCAAATAAGACAAATAGCATCGTAGGTGGCAATCTTGTTAAATCTTGTTAAATGTTTATGATTAGGGATGGGTTGAGGATTAGCGTTGGGGATAAAGTTGAAAATATGTACAAATAAATGCCTGAGCCGTAACTGAGCACGGAATTCATAGCGAGTACACTTATACCGGGAAGCAGCATTACATCGGTATATATGATTGTTCCCCCCGCCAGTATTACACCGGTATAATGGGGTCTATAGGGAGTGGGTCAAGAATATACCTTTACATCGGTAGAGACCTACAAAATATGGTTTCACCGTCATATGATTAATACGAGGTTCTTAAAAGGAGTTTCCCTGGGCCTTCCCTTCATGAGTAGAAAAGCCTAGTGGACGCAAATTGCATCCGACCTATCAACGCGCCCCTAGCAGATTTGCACGTCCATAACATCGGGTTGGTTAAATATATTTACAAGTTGTTATGCGAAACCCTTGTATTCATGTTGTCGTGCATGTTTAACGGTTGATTGTTTATGATGACTATAATTTTTTATAACCACGACCTAGAAACTGAGCAATCAGAATAATACACGCCACGTAGGCCTACACTGCAGGGCGATGAATTCGTGCTGATTAGTTTGCATGGTGGGCACGAACTGTTGGCAGGTTTTTTTATGTTCGTAAACAAGTCTAGGCCGATATATCACACAGGTCGACCGCGATGCAACACAATAGTGCCGCTCCTTTGGACGCGGCTTGTATGGCAGGGTATAGGCACGACATCGTGACACATCTCTCTATATCACGTAGTTCTAAGGCGACGAAACGAGCATCTGCCCCTCGTCGTATTTTTTCCCAAGTGCGGTATGCCAACAATGCGCGAACATCAGTGGCCTATGTTTAACACTGTCCTTAAATGTAATGTCAGTGAAATGTTGGAATACACACACCGACACACCGACACACCGACACACCGACACACCGACACACCGACACACCGACACACCGACACACCGACACACCGACACACCGACACACCGACACACCGACACACCGACACACCGACACACCGACACACCGACACACCGACACACCGACACACCGACACACCGACACACCGACACACCGACACACCGACACACCGACACACCGACACACCGACACACCGACACACCGACACACCGACACACCGACACACCGACACACCGACACACACACACACACACACACACACACACACACACACACACACACACACACACACACACACACACACACACACACACACACACACACCTACACATCTACCGACACACCTACACGCGGCGCGGCGCGGCGCGGCGCGGCAATACACGCGGCAATTGCGCACGCGCACGCGCACGCGCACGCGCACGCGCACGCGCACGCGCACGCGCACGCGCACGCGCACGCGCACGCGCACGCGCACGCGCACGCGCACGCGCACGCGCACGCGCACGCGCACGCGCACGCGCACGCGCACGCGCACGCACACGCACACGCACACGCACACGCACACGCACACGCACACGCACACGCACACGCACACGCACACGCACACGCACACGCACACGCACACGCACACGCACACGCACACGCACACGCACACGCACACGCACACGCACACGCACACGCACACGCACACGCACACGCACACTCACACGCACACGCACACGCACACGCACACGCACACGCACACGCACACGCACACGCACACGCACACGCACACGCACACGCACACGCACACGCACACGCACACGCACACGCACACGCACACGCACACGCACACGCACACGCACACGCACACGCACACGCACACGCACACGCACACGCACACGCACACGCACACGCACACGCACACGCACACGCACACGCACACGCACACGCACACGCACACGCACACGCACACGCACACGCACACGCACACGCACACGCACACGCACACGCACACGCACACGCACACGCACACGCACACGCACACGCACACGCACACGCACACGCACACGCACACGCACACGCACACGCACACGCACACGCACACGCACACGCACACGCACACGCACACGCACACGCACACGCACACGCACACGCACACGCACACGCACACGCACACGCACACGCACACGCACACGCACACGCACACGCACACGCACACGCACACGCACACGCACACGCACACGCACACGCACACGCACACGCACACGCACACGCACACGCACACGCACACCATTCTTCAATTGAGTCATCGACGAAATGTATATAGCCAAATCTTACAAATAACAAGTGTCCATACAGATACCTGCAGGTCAGTATCACACTTAAACGTATCAATATTGACATGATAATAATGTGTACAATAACGATACGGTACTGTACGTTGGTATGCCACTCCGCCAGCATTCTCACCAGCGTTAGTGTTGGAATAATAATGTTAAATAATGTTTATTTTATATAGCACACTATCCAGAGCTTTCATAGCGCTTAACAGAAGACATAACAATTATATAGTAAGTAAGACACATTTAAGTATATAAATGCATAAATTAAATATGGCGAATCAAATTACGTCACCGAGTTAGTTAAAGCCACTGTCGCTGAGCGCCATCTTGCCTGCATGAGTTGCTGTGTTTTGTCTTTAATAACAACAACGAACGCACTTAACTTCGCGCATTAACGCCAGTTGAGCGTAGGAGTTGGAATTTATTTACCTGTTTTATAAAGCCACGACAGAATTGGGTGATAAAACCTATCAAACAAGCTGTTGTTAAGTACAGAACATCGTAGGGAAGAGATTTATTATCGAGCTAATCGTTTCAGTAATTCTGTCATCCTCTCGGCAATCCCCCAAAGACGTCGCCATTGCCGTGAGTAGGCGGAAGTTGGAACCACTAACATCGTCTACATCCGGTGGTCCGGTGGAGGACCAGGCGTTGCACGGAAGTGAGTGCGGCCGTTTCCACGAGAAATCATCCTCATTAATTGGACCAGTATTGGTTTCTCGCATAACATCCGTTGACCCCAGAAACATACGCGTAACGTTGTTTAAGATGCATGCGTTACCTTTACGCCCCGTACGGCAAGTCATGCAATATTACCGTAATATATTGATATTGTTTTACTTGTTTTTGCTTCTTAGGTTAGTCTTCTTGCTGAAATTATTGTATTTAGACTACTACTACTACAACTACAACTACTACAACAACTACTTCTACAATTACTACAACAACTACTACTACTACTACTACTACTACTACTACTACTACTACTACTACTACTACTACTACTACTACTACTACTACTACTACTACTACTACTACTACTACTACTACTACTACTACTATGGACTAGTTTCTGGCATATGAGCCTTTCACTATCAGTTTACAGGGAAAGTCAAACTATCAAGCCCAGGTTTATCACCGAATATCGCAGACGGGTCCAACATCAGTGAGTTTGACTTGTTTTATTACGTAATTGAATAGTCAAGGAAACACAATTTTAATTAAAATGTATATGTAAATAGCAAGTCGTAATCGACACTAGTTAGTTTCAATGTTTTGTGGGTTGTAAACAAGACGAGCTCAACTATATATATATATATATATATATATATATATATATATATATATATATATATATATATATATATATATATATATATATATAATGTATATATATATATATATATATATAATGTATATATATATATATATATATATATATATATATATATATATATATAATAATATTCATTATATATATATATATATATATATATATATATATATATATATATATTATAATATAATATAATATATAATATTATATATATTAAATAATTATGTAAATATTAGTTATATATGTTATTATAACTATATATATATATATATATATATATATATATATATATATATATATATATATATATATATCGGTCATCAAGGGTTAGCTTGATCTCGACGTACGACAAGAACCTTGTCAAGTGTGAACTAAATTATTCAGCAAATGCTAATATGCATCTTCACCGTATCGTAAGTACGTTCACAATAAAATAAATGTCAGAAACATTTTCATAAAATAAGTGGTGCGTGTGGCGGTGAGTAGACGACATTAATAGGAATCACGTGACACACACAGCGGCGAATACAAAAGGCCGCCATTGGCTCCCCGGCATTCACTTGGGAGGCGTCGTTGCATGTATGCGTTGGGAAACCGACAACATTAACCCTGGTGCAGACGCCGCAAGAGATCAGTGCTTACGTGAACCCCCGGGACCGACTGCAGACGTCAACGCGACAACACGGTGAGAAAAATATAACTATATTTCCTGTTCAAGCCACAACAAATGAACGACTCTCTAGTATTTAACGTACACGACTAAAAATTAATAGTAAGTTAGCGACATTTGTAAAGAAAATGCATTGCGCTGTTGGGATTCAAAAATACATGTAGGCCAACTGACTTAGGTTGATTGTAGCTACAAAATCTCCCGACTTGGCGCGAAATATTCCGAATTTGGATAGAATCTAGGAAATCTCCCGAACTAGAATACCAATCTCCCCAGTGGCTTGCTGGCTTGCAAAGTTTCTTCTGCGTGCCACCATTGGCAGTTTGCTGGAGTCGGTTAGAAAGGCAGCTCATCCTTTACATAACCATATTGCAAAACCCAACAGTGACCATTGCACAGCAATTACAGTCTTGTTTGTCTCATGTCATCACAATCGTCATCATCGTCGTCATCATTGTGCAGCCACAGTCTCCCGTGGTTGGGGGAAGGCATCAGCATGCTGCTTCACATTTGCCTATCTGGCGCTATCCTCAGTCAGATGGTGGCCGTCTAGTATTCGATTAGTTCGTCTCTCCGGTGTTCCTCTAGATCGTTTTCCTTCGTAGGATTTCCAGAGCACTATATAATTACACCTCTGTGTATTTTTGATTAACTGGACCTAGAAACTCGCACGACTAGAGTGTTTATTTCATCACTTTGCGGAGTTGACGGGTCCGGTTTCCCATGTGAGAATAATGTTTCACACGATAATTCTACGAAAGGTGCGAATCTGGTCATTTGTTCGCATCTATGATGACTAACTGTCGTATATCATAAACAAATCATCATATAAAATAAAACAGTCCACTACTTAGTAATAAAGGTTTATTGCGACCGCAGTCTATCGGCAAAGTATAGTCTGTTTTATATATTTCCGTGGCAACAGTTAGGAAGCCGATGCCGTTAATGCATCATGTCTATAATTGCAGTATATTACAAACGATAGAAGAAATATACTATGCTGTAAAACACAGTATGTACGTGCATGGGTAAATAAACTCACTAACGATGTCGCCGCTCAAGAACCCCCAAAACTCGTCACGAACACTTATATATATACTGAATGTCAGCAAACCGTTTAAATGGATTCTCTGGGACACGGAAGGCATTTCTCCGTGTCCCAAATTATAATGAAAAGGGACTCTTTGGGAATATAAAACTCTTGGTGATGTACGCAGCTTTTAATTAATAATAATAATAACTAGTTCACGTAACCCTGTGCAGTATCGTTATTTTTGTGCCTCAAATGACTTCGCGTACCCAGAGTTTCTAGTTTCGGTTCGATCCGCCTATAGTATGCGTATATGGTATGGTTACTAATGATTAATAAAACATAATTCTAAAGAAGTTTAGACAACTAAAAACACGAAATATGTACACTGGATTGTGCGTGTTTGTGTGTGTGTGTAACGTAACATACAGTACAAAGATCCCTTTTCATTTTTATTTGTGACACGATGGAATCCACTTTTGGGTTCCGAAGAATCCCTTTAACGACCGCTAAAGTAAGCTCCCAATCAAATCTTGATCATTATTTCGTCTGTGCTCTAGCTACGCCCCACGTGACCCGGTCAGCTGACCTGGTCGTCGGAACCATGACGACGACCGTCTGTCTCACGTGCGGTCTGCTCCTGTTGCTGTGCGAAGCCGCGGCCGCCTACCCGCTGGCCGTACGCGGTCTGACGCTCGAGGAGGAGGTGGACGCCTCGCCGTGGCTCACGGCCGTCGGTCTGACGCGCAAGAGAAGCCGGTCGACGTCCATCAACCAGGACCTCGTGTCGCTCGCCGACATGCTCGCCAAGCACGAACAGCTCCGGCGCGTCCAACAGGCGCAGAGCTTCCTGCACAGCATCGGCAAGCGTGACGTCATGGGGGGACGTGACGTCATCGGCAACCAAGCAGCCATGTCCGTAGACTATCTGCCCGCTAGCGCGCCATACGCCCATACGGATATGACGTAACGGGGAGTCAGTTCACGAGATTATGCTTTATAATTGTTACAAGATATAAAGGACCAACAAAGAGTTGTGGTTGATTTGCATTGCACGATTCAACATTTAGGGCTATCATTGTACACAATTACATCTTGCTGAAACTTGTTCAATTGCAATATCCATGGACGTCTTAATGGGGCATCGTGCATCAACCCTGTAATAAGCTTACTTGTTACTGTATTGATAATTTCAAGATCAATGCGACTGTAACCAAGTAGCATGCAAACAACAAGTGTCCCCTTGAGACGTGTGATACCGAGAGGGTGCCAGCTCCTCTGCCCAGAATTAGCCAAGCAGTAATTTCGAAGGGTGCGTCTGCTCTCTGGAACGTGAAGGTATCACTGGGTATTGCGGTTAACTCTGCTTGTCTCGGAATTATTGCCAATTAATTTAGTCTTGTCTACCATTTAAACGTGTTGCAGGCAGAATCCGTCAAATTGCAAACATTTTCCGAACTACTAAAGTATCTAAACACAAATTGACAGGCAGTAAATATTCAACATGCATAAGAACGTAATATTAATTGAACAAAACTAGGAGCTGGCGCTCTCGCTTCAGCAGTTTACACATTGGTTAGCAGTAAGTCAAAACTATACCAAATTAAGCATCAGTGATTAATATCAGTTTCCTCGACAAACTGTGTTTGAGCATAGAGATGCGACAAACCATTCATCACATGGTTTCGTGTTATTTGCGGTTTGTTGATTTGTTTACATGTCTAAGCAGTGTACCACTCAATGCTGGCTTGATAATAATAATTTATTATGGTGAACAGATACACATTTAGGTTAGACACAGTTTATTATCTACAGTTTCACTTGGGTATAAATATACGCTACTTGTAGACGTCATCTTGAGTTTATGTGGTTCAGTGGAGTCATCATTGCCATACCTTCATAAACAACGTGGGTAAATCCAAGAACTAGGCAGTGCATAAATAATACTACATCTAAATGTAAGCCTATAGACAACGTTTTACAACTCGATCTAGAAACAAACATATGACCGAAATCGCTGTATTTTTTACTACTTTTAGTTGCAGTGATTCTGTATGTACAACTGGCATAGATCACTATCAGATATGTCAAAGTAGACTAATAAATATGTGCAGTTCATTTGCATGTATTATGCGGTTGTGGAACGCATTACAGTCGTTGCATCCAGTAGTTCTTCTGGTGACGAATCAGGTCAACCCCGTGTACTGTAGGCATGGCTTGACGCTGCAGCATCAGTGAAGACATTCTTTTGTGTTTTCTACGAGTTCCTTCAACCGGGCGAGGTGTAGTAAGGCTCTGTAAGAGAATTGGGTAAATGTTCCAGTAATCTTGCACGACAAAACAGCAACATATTGGGAACAATGGAGCATAGCTCTGCTAGGCTACTTAACAACGTGTCAACATTGCAACAACACATTAAAGGATCTACCATTGAAAGCTGGAAATGTTTAAGTCATTCCATACTGGATATCACATGTTTTCTTCTGGACATTTTGGTCCGGCTAATAAACAGCATAAGTTTCACCATAGAGACTGATTATAATTATCAAGGAAACAATTATTATTAAGAAGTAATTTATGTACATTGACATGTATATAGTGGTAAGAGGATCATTGTTATCGGCAAATAAAATACCACATATACATGGTTCTGATTTTTTCTTCTTATTTTGGAACCCTTAGATTTGCTGTTAAGACATCAATCATATTAGACTATTTGCTGACTAGTCATTATGGGCGAATTATCAGTAAGAGTGGAAGTGACGAAATATAATGCGGCAGAAAAACAATGCAGTGCAGGCTAAGATGGAAGAAAAACCAAAAGGCCACATTGAACTTATAAAGTATCTTTACTTTCGTCTTCGTACGATATCTACTCTGTGAGATAACTGTGATATTTGATCTCAAGGTTTGATCTCAGCGATGTTTCGAAGAGGAGACTGGTAGGAATGAGATAATGATGAGAACATGTCAAGATGAAGAAGGCATTTAACCATATATATATATATATATATATAGATATATATATATATATATATATATATATATATATATATATATATATATATATATATATATATATATGAACCGGAAGGCTATGAGGGGGCAGTTGGCTATATCACTGGCACTGAACTTCTTAGCGTAATTGTTATGTAAGACCAGCGTAGAGCCTGGTGTGATAGCAATCGCTTGACGCGCACACAGTGAACGATCCTGCTGAGAATGACGCCAGGCCAAGACTTCTCAATGACGCAGCGACTATATGCATTGGCGGGAATGGGTAAAATGTCTTGCAAAGGTTTAACAACGCAACAAAGTAGGTAAAAATATTTAAATGTTCATTGTCCAAGTCCTTTAAGGGATTGGTGCCTGTTCTTCTGCCCAGAACTGGCAGAGTAGTAAGATGTGTAATTTGTAACGGGAGGTCTGCTGTCTAGAATGTGGGAAAGTTAACATCAAATGGTACTGCGGTTAACTCTGCTCGTCCCGCCTCCAAATTTTGTTTTGAAACTGGATGATTTCTTTACAATTTAAACATGTTGCATGGAATCTTTCAAATTAAGAAGTTTGTTCCAAGCTAAGAAAAGTAACTAAAGCCAATTTCGCAGACACTAAACCGTCAACATGCAAGTTGTAGTCATAAGAACACAATATTAAATGAAAAATAAAACCCAGGAGCTGTGAGAGAGAGAGAGAGAGAGAGAGAGAGAGAGAGGGAGAGGGAGAGAGAGAGAGATAGAGATAGATATAGAGATAGAGAGAGAGAGAGAGAGAGAGAGAGAGAGAGAGAGAGAGAGAGAGAGAGAGAGAGAGAGAGAGAGAGAGAGAGAGAGAGAGAGAGAGAGAGAGAGAGAGAGAGAGAGAGAGAGAGAGAGAGAGAGAGAGAGAGAGAGAGTACCAGAGAACCACGAGGAACAACACACCTCACCTCTCTAGAGACTCCCCGCCAGCCTCCTGTGTGGCTCTGGCAGCCAACAGCTGTCTACTCTCAGGTGTGATCGACACTGACAAGTTCTTTACACGCTCCAAGCTATGCTGAAACAACAGAGCATTTGCCCAGAAAATAAAATATTTCCACACTTATACGAAATACATATATTATACCTGATAGCCTAATTATTCTTCTATCTTGATTATGAATGCTGTTGTATTATTACTTCCCTACCCCATAGATTCGATACAAAATACATTATACACTCATATATATGACAGATTACCACATAAGGTTACAAAAATACAAACATGTCAGAAGGGCAAAGTACACAATAAATACATTATAATTTTAAATTAATTTTATATGTCTATGGTACTGGGTGCTTGAATCTGACAGCAAAAATAATGCACAAGCTTGAAAACTCCCAGAACGAATATATGTTAAAAATCAATGATATTGGTACTTTGGCACAATCACCAATAAAGAACTGCTCCACAAGATGGAGTCGACGTCCCCAGCTCAAAAATTAAGCAATACCGTTAGAGATGTTCAGGGTATGTGAGGAGATTGTCAACTCGTACATTGTCTGAGACAGCACTGTACTAGAAAGCAGATGACAAAGAGGGTGACATTTAGACATGCTCAATCATGTGATGTTATCACATCAGGTCTACCTGTTCTGTCTGTACTGCCATTGAAGTCTGTTTCTGTGAGTTGGTTGGTGAGGTGGGTGTGACTGCAGTTGTCGCTGTCTTTGGAGGTATTGTGCCCATCGTAGTCTGCATGGCAAACAGAATGTTCTTCAAAGCCTCCTTCGTTCCCGGTCTCAGACTGTCACGCTGAGACATGTCTCCACTCTGCAGAACAGAACGACACATACCAGTTGTAGTCATAGTGAGTAATGACAGGTTTGACCACACTGACTTGTAGTGCATGGACTTTCAGTGCTACTACTGGGATCTGGTGTGTGTACATTCCCCGAAGAGTAATTAACAGGTCAACTTGCAGAACAGGATAAAAATCAATCAATTACAGCAAAAATGCACATTCACAAAAGCAACAGCTGGTTTACATAAGCAATGAATTGTTCAGTAAACTTAATGGTTTGATAGTGTCATGAGAAATAATGAAATGATACCAGACAGGAGAACTAATAGTTGTGATTGTCATCTAGGTCTACTTTATAACTGGCCAACACCCTAGATTCACGAAGCCAATACTGGGGCTGGAGGGAAGTACTAGACAATTAATTAGACTCGTCTGTCTCGCCTAGATCGAAAGATGTCCACCAAGGATGCAGACACATGTTAAGAAATTAATGTAAAAGAACAAAGTCAAGATGAATGAGGTGTTTAAAGGGATGACCAGATTTTACCGAGATAAAACTGCAGATATGTGGAGAAGTGTATGCTATAAATTGCAGATACATGGAGAGGATGAATAACATGGACGCACATATTGTGGTAGTGAATGCACACATATGCTGGGCCAACAAGGTAGGGTGACGTTGTTTACTAAGAGTTGTCCATACCTGAGGTGCGGACCCAGTCGATGTCAGCAAGGCGGCCACGATTCTGTCCACATCCATCGTCCCTGTGAGGTCAGTCACTTCTCTCAGGTAGTCGGGAGTTGCCCTGCAAAAATGGAAAGGTAAGTTCTTTTACAATACAGTTTCAATCCTCAGGACTGCGCAAAACACTTTACAGTTTACTCCCTAGCAGATATATTCAATCGGACACCATCTTGGATTCTATGGGAGGCATTCAGCCATGCGACAATTAATTCATGACGACTACTCATGCCCAAATATTCACCACTGTCTATAGCCAGGTACTCATTAATACATCTGATTGAATTGGAGCAATGTAGAGTGAAAAACTTGCCCAAGGATTTACACGGCAGCACAGGATTCAAACACGGGTCCTCTTAGTCGAGAATCCAATGCTCTATCCCTGAGCCACTGCATTACTACGATGATGTTTCTCTTAATATTCAACCTGTCATTGCAACCATAGCTTACCTTTATGCAGAGACCCGTCCACCTGTTATTTGGACGGGTAAAAACCATTGTGGACGGGTAGAAATATGGGTGGAAAAAATGAAAGAGCAAAAAAGGTGTTCCCAAACCATAGATATTGTCAGTTATGCCTTACAAGTGACTGTAAATGGTGTCACATGTGAGTTTGTAGTCCATATCAGGTCATCAGACTCATTTCAAAGTTTGTAAACTGGCTTAACAGTTGACATCCATGTGTCCACCAAAACGTGTGACTGGCAATAGTTTGGCCCTGCATAAAGCCCTGTCGGCAGCAGTTGTCACTTGGCTGCAGAGTGTGACAAACTGCTACTCACTTTAATGACGTTTTCTCCCAGGAGCGATCCCCGTCCAGGATCTGCTCACTGGTGGGAGTGTCTGGCGCTGAGCCCGTGTCCCGGGGTGTGTTGGGAGGGGGAGTGGCCAGGAGGTGACGAATCTTCTCCAGGAAGGTGCCCACCTCTGGCTGAGCTGTGACACGGTACGGATGGTGGACTGTTACATCAGCAGTTGAACTGACATGGGACGGTGGTTATGGCCAGTGTCAGACGGGAGGATTAACTGTCTCACTTAATAATGATAATATTATAGTAATAATATTGCTCACTTAATGATAATATTATAGTAAATATAAAGCTTTATTTGCCATTTTCAGCATGCAAGTTACATTTCATGTCAAATAGGAATGTGTTCTGGCGTTTGAGTCACATATACAATAAAATGAAATATGACAAATAAATATATATATTACAGTATATATATATATATATATATTATATATAATATTCATGAAAATAAAAACATTTAATCAATAAATACTATATATAAGATGTCACCCACCGACCCACCGACCCATCCATCCATCCACATAGTAGCCCATAAGGCTGCTTTTAAGCCTATGGTTTCGGATATATACTATATATATAATATACATAGATATATGAGATATATATTTATATATACAGGTGTATATATATATATTAATAACAAATTATATATAAATATATAATTTTTTATACATAAGAAATACCTAAGCAATAAATTGGCATGTTCCATATAATTAATTGGTCACAATCACTCCACCAATATCAACCATGACAACATGGTTCATTGAGCACATACCAGCACATGTGAAGCCTTGTACTTGCGGCGGTTCCAATGGGACGTGCTTCCCTCCACCCGTCCCATCCCCAGCACTGTCCCCACAGATGCCCAGGGATGTCCCCAAGATGTCACAGGCCTTCCAGTTGCTGGACGAGCAAACGGAATCACCCGCCACACTGCTGGGGCTGTCCTCTATCTCACTCTCGAGTCGCCGCAGATATGCCTCACGTTGGCTGTCTTTCAGCCACGGTGCCATCAAGTCGTACACCGGTGGCAACTTCCGACTTGGCTCCTGAGGCGTGAAGTCGAAGCACACCGTCTTGCCAGGGGAACCATCTCGCTTTGGTCGAGGCGTTCTCCTCCTCTCTGGCGATGTCTACGACACAAATGGGATGATTATGCAAGAGGTGCAACTGATTACTGTTATCATCTACATACATGAGTGTGATTACTCATCATACAAATTTATTAATTTCCCTAGTGAGATATAAAATGAACAGACAGAATAATAGTTGCTTATGATTACTTTTGCAGTGGTCAAAGGAGCGTTATTGGTGTGGTCATTAAATGTTCGCTTGTCAGTAATCGACTATGATTACATTTGCAGTGTTTAAAGGGAGCTTTATTGGTGGTGTACAGTAGTCATTAAATGTGCACTTGTCACCTGAATGATTCTCACCTGGATATCGTTAAGACTCCGAGAAAGATCTGTCGGCTTCTCCCGGAGTGTTGGGGCCTTCAGTTGGCTGAAGTCACTCATCCGTGACCAGGAGGCGGACTTTGAGTCAAAGTACGTGTCATGCAAAGTGCCACTGTCAACCGTTTGGTCCAGCCGAGAGTCAACACCGCCATCTCTTCTGCGAAATCCATCTGGTGAATCAGTCGATTGCAAACACATGTGCCGCGGCTTTGCACTGGCCATGTTCGAAGAGCTCCCCGATACGTGCCCACGTGGTGGCTCCACCTGGTGGACGCTTACAGTAGAATCATTTCCACACCGTCCTGGTGAATAGCTGCGTGCCAGATACTTCGGTGTACTCACGGCGATGCCGAATGACTTATCACGCGGGACCGACCTCCGGTGGATCATGTGACCACTGACGATGGCGCCATCTACATCCTCTTCCCTGTCAACCTCCTGTATCCAACTCGGGGGACACCTCCCTCCGTCGGACGAGTACTTGTCATCGGAATCCTGCGCGGTGCTGTCAGAATCGTTGCGGTTGCTAAGCAACGAGTCGAGCGACCGACTGAGCTGTGAACGTGTGTGGACGTGGCTCTGTTCGAGGAAGGACCTGTAACTGGCATTGTCACACGCGCGGCTGCGGATTTTCTCCAGGTCTCCGTGTGTGAGGACGGCTGATTTCGGCGGGGACGTTGGCTTGTGTGTCGGTGAACGGGTGAAGACGGGTACAGAGTGTGAGTGGTCCGTGGCCGTTTGTGCGGCGGTCCAACTATGGTCCTTATTCCCTTCCTGTGAACATCTGCTCTCTGCAAGTATCCTGTCCAGATCGCGTGTGCTCTCGTAGACAGACGTCCCCACTGCAACAAGGTGAGATCATGAATTCACTTTTAGGAACACCCATCAGTCCTGTCTGTTTTTAGATCGGATAGTGTTCACTTTTAGTAACACCCATCAGTCCTGTTTGTGTTTAGATCGGATAGTGTTCACTTTTAGTAACACCCATCAGTCCTGTTTGTGTTTAGATCGGATGGTGTTCACTTTTAGTAACACCCATCAGTCCTGTTTGTTTTTAGATCGGATGGTGTTCACTTTTAGTAACACCCATCAGTCCTGTTAGTTTTTAGATCGGATGGTGTTCACTTTTAGTAACACCCATCAGTCCTGTTTGTTTTTAGATCGGATGGTGTTCACTTTTAGTAACACCCATCAGTCCTGTTTGTTTTTAGATCGGATGGTGTTCACTTTTAGTAACACCCATCAGTCCTGTTTGTTTTTAGATCGGATGGTGTTCACTTTTAGTAACACCCATCAGTCCTGTTTGTTTTTAGATCGGATGGTGTTCACTTTTAGTAACACCCATCAGTCCTGTTTGTTTTTAGATCGGATGGTGTTCACTTTTAGTAACACCCATCAGTCCTGTTTGTTTTTAGATCGGATGGTGTTCACTTTTAGTAACACCCATCAGTCCTGTTTGTTTTTAGATCGGATGGTGTTCACTTTTAGTAACACCCATCAGTCCTGTTTGTTTTTAGATCGGATGGTGTTCACTTTTAGTAACACCCATCAGTCCTGTTTGTTTTTAGATCGGATGGTGTTCACTTTTAGTAACACCCATCAGTCCTGTTTGTTTTTAGATCGGATGGTGTTCACTTTTAGTAACACCCATCAGTCCTGTTTGTTTTTAGATCGGATGGTGTTCACTTTTAGTAACACCCATCAGTCCTGTTTGTGTTTAGATCGGACGGTGTTACCATTAGGCCAGTTTAACTGTGAATCACAGGTTTTGAGGAATGTTGGTTAGCTGTGTGACAATGTAGTACAGAATGAAATATGTCACTTTATGTTCTGTCCTACTGAGTCTCCACGTTACTTACAGCATTGAGCATAACTTTATGCAGAGACACTTCCACCCGTCATTTTTAAGGGTAAAAACCATTTTAGACGGGTAGTAATATGAGTGGACGGGTGGTGGACGGGTGGAAAAAATGAAGGAGTAAAAAAGGTCTTCCAAAACCATAGATATTGTCAGTTATGCCTCAAAAGTGAGTGTAAATGGTCTGACAGGTGTGTTTATATAATCCATTTGAGTTCATCAGACACATTTAAAGTTTGTAAACTGGATTAATAGTTAACATCCGTGTGTCCACCAAAACATGTGTGACTGGTAATAATTTGATCCTGCATAAAACCATGGCATTGAGTCTCGCTTAAACAACTTTCTCTCTCTGCAGCACAAATTCGCAGAGAAGACAGTCTGATCACTTAGCCGGAGTTTGAATGTTATCCGTGTGAGGACTAAACAGTGCTGCCACCTCACGAAGCTTGGGTTATCAAGGGTTAATACTTATCCTGCCATAATTCCTGGTTAGTAAACCACTGCATATTTGTATTTCTGTTTATTTTTGTGTTAATTAATATATGTTCAATGTTGAATACATTTCATAGTATAGTATTATCTTATAAAAGTGTATCCTTATTTTCGTTTTTATTGGCCTGAGTGCCAATCAGCATCTCTACCCTATTCTGGGGTAAGGGCACTCTGGTAGCAACTTCGGCAGAGCATAATATCTACCACCTCACAGTGCCTGGGTAATGTAGGCTATACCTACCTGAGGGCAGTGGCGTCCCTAGTGGCTGGATGGCAACTGTGCCTAATGTTGTATGTGTGCATGTTCATTTGATAGTTTCACATTATAATTACAGGATACATATTAACTTATATGCGCTGGGATGCAGATTGAAATTAAATTGTTCTTTAATAACCACATAAATAATTTGTATTACATCTACAGATAACATATTAGGCTCATTAATAATAATAAAGAACAGTATTTTTCTATGCCGCATATCTATCAATAACATTATTCAGAGACGCATTACACTTTACAGGAATATACAGATTAACTTAATTAAAGTTAAAAAATAGAGATGTAGTTGTAAAATAAATTGATCTGTGTAAGTTGTTCAATATAAACAAATATTAATTAATTAATAACATTAGTCTTAATAATACTAAAATACTAATAAATAAGGGTTAATTATATTACAAGTTAAAAATAAATAAATAACAAAATATCTGATTAAAAGTAGGTATTAAAAATGTTTGGATATTATAAATGTTCTTTTAAAGTTAAAATACTCTTTTAAAAAGTAACTAAATAATTTGTATTGATACAGATACTATACTAGGCTTGTTAACTATACACTTAACTGATCTCCACAAGTGAATTTAATCTGCTTTGTAAGCACTACATAACAAACGGAAAGCTTGACGGAAGGAGTTCAGATATCAAATTTAATGTCTCTATAATTTCTGTTTCCAGAGCATGACATTAATTAAATAATAAACTGATATAACATTAAGTTGACATAATTAACATAACAATTGTAAATAGTTTACAACACTATCATAAATATGATCTGATCACACCATCAAAACATGTTATGTGTATGTCACAGTACAGTGTATGTGTTTGTGCAGGCAAAATGTTAACCTATATATTACTAAATCAATCGACCGATCAATTAACTAGCCAAATCCACTAGTTAATTATTAGAACAATTAAGGTGACACATTTTCCCATATTGTCTTCCTCTGTCTAGATCCACTCAATACTAGGTGGTGGCCGGGACAAAAAACAGTGAAATTACTTATTCCATAACATATCTTGGTTACGTAGACTATTTGAAGCTTGCATACCAGGTAGAAAGATTGTTTATTTATATTTTAAACCATGGTACTTAGTATATTTAACATACTATTTAGACTGCCTAAATGTGATTGAAATTGTATTTATGAATTTAACCAAAGTAACTTTGGATGTTTAGATGTCATATACAAATTGCACATAGGAAGATCAAAGATATACGTTACATTTTCTGCAAAATACAGAATTTCATTGATAGTTTCTTAGAACCATGTTTCTCTGTTTTGGAAATCAACAATTAGAAATTATCATAGATTTTTGGAGGCCTTGAGATACACAGGAAACTTAATACAAAGTACTGGATTGCCTGCCCAAGTAAATTATGAAGAAAACACAAATCAAGCCATAACATTTGTGAAACTGTAAATTCAATAAATAGAACAATCAGACCACACATTACTCAAAATACACTTGTTCACGTGCATTAAGACATGGTTATGAAAAACAATTAATAACAAAAAAAAACATGATTACCACAATGTTGAAATGTTTAGCCAATAACTGACAGGTAAAGTCAATTAACCATTCCCAGATTCTTCAAGATATCTAATGGACCTACCAACGTGGTGATGCTTATTCTTTGGATTGGATGATTCGCTGTCTGTTGCAAAATTCTCTGGTATTTTAATTCCACTGCATCCATTACCACCTCTGTCTTGAGATTCTGACGATGACATCATAGACACAGAAGGTAGTGACGAGGTGTCTCCAGCTGGGGTCATCAGTAACAGGTCAGCCACGCAATCTCGGCCATACCTACGACGGCCTCTGGTGTTGTGTCCCAGATAGTCATCGATGTACGCTTCGAGGGCAGCAGTGGCTGATGGGTAAGTCTTGTTGCGAAACACAATGTGACTATCTGTGGGTTTAGAGGAGCTGCTTCCGACATCAGAGAGGAATGGCTCCCGGTTGTACCAAGAATCCACCAGCGAACGCGATAAATTCATTGTGACCAGCCAGTATGTATCACTCTCTCTGATCTTCAGATTATATTCTGCAAAAAAATCTACATATAAGTAAATCAGATTCACCTCAAGACACAACTTTTGCACGGGAAGAGTTTACTTTGGATGGGTACATATTTGAGTGGATGACTAATTTTGAGGATTCTACGCATGGCTGAACACTGTAACCTCAATATAAGCATTGCTAATATAGGTTAGTGTGAGTCACATAACAAAGGTTGCAAGTTTATGGTGTGGGCTGGAGTACCCACTATATTATTGTCTTAAAGTTTAAGTCAAACCCAGGAATCCAGGATAGACCCCGATATTATAATTGTCGCCATAATATATACAGACTAATCAGCTAATATAAGTTTGCCGATTGCTGAATAACTAAAAAAATTTAGCCTGGCAAGAAATGTGCGGTCGTGAATATAGTTGTCAAGCTAATCCGATCTTATCGCTTCGAACATACATATCATCGCCCACTTATGTTTGCAACATCTCATTCTGATAAATTAATCGAATTACGAGACGCTGCATGGTATTTTCCAATGAATCAACAAATATTAAACTGATCAATAAATGACACTGACTGCTTCTTGAATCGCAAAAGTGTAAATTAATCCCAAATTTGACTGCTACCGTTGGTTGGCAAGATAAACACTGGCGACTGATGTGTTCGAACAGAGCGCTAGTCTCGCTTAACCGACTGTCGGTCGGCTGCGGAACTACGCCGAGAAGACAGTAGTTGAGGGGGCTTAAAAGTGCTGCCACCTCACGGAGTCTGGGTAACCGAGGCTAACAGAGCGCTCGAAGTCTAGTTTCGCAATAATCCGTCTGATGGTAGCACCAACAAATTCATATCCTCGTGGTGGGAAAGGTGGTGCCACATTGCGTTTGAGCCATGATTAATCTTTGATGAGCACGAAGCCACGGTATATTTTAAAGTACTTTTTTTAAAACTTGGATATCTTCAACCACTGGGCGTTGCCATATCAAGTTCAAGCTACATTTGATATGACTAGGTTCTAACTACTCGATGTACGTGCATATGTTTGATCTTATTACTTCATCAGTAGACATTTATTTGTACGCGAAAACAAGCATGTGCCAGCCCCCCGCCACATATTATAATGGTAGGCCTAAGCATTGTATAATTATTACATACAGATTAACGAATCAGTTGTTGACGTGTTCGAGATAAAAAATTATGACGATTAAAAACAAACGAAATCCATTTAAATGGCGCGGTGCGGTACTTGCGGAATTGCGTTGAGTTTGGGAGTTTCCTAACCGATTCCACAGCGAATATGTTTGAAATCTGTAACTTTGTCTGAGTTTGGTAGGAAATAAAGTCCGTTTCGCCGATTGGAGCGCGTACGAATTTTCGCATTAATTTTCATGAATGTTAATGACCGACTACTGTGGCGCTTAAAATGCTTTCATTAGTGGTAAATCGTTGTAATTTAATTTATATTCTTTATTTCTAACACACACACATGATTTATTGATATGACACCCTATTCTTGTTTTCGCTCAGAAAAGTCTATCGATAAAATAAATCAGAACAAAAATCGAAATTTTACATTAGGTACATGTAGGAGCTATTCAAACCAAGTGCAACATGTGGCCCGGCCCCGGGTAACAAGGCGGCGCAAAGTAGTCAGCGTGTCCAAGTCTGGCTAACTATTTGAAATGGAGGCCCTACCGATATACTACGTGCTCATAAAGTCATGGTCATATATCCTTCAAATGAGATAGTGGCCACTTGCTAATCACTCACGTACAAATGCCCATGTGAAATAAGGTTTAGGATTCGTGTTAGGGTTAGGATTTAGGTTTGGGTTAGGTTGAAGGCGGTGAGTGTCTTCCCCAAGAATCGCTGGATCACTCGGCTAGTATATTCCATTTCCAAGATACTTGAAAAATGCTGTAGCCAAACCTCTTGGATTTCGTTTAAAGTCAAATAACCTTTCGAATGTATATAAATTCGAATGCATATAAATAACAGTAAACACCATTCTACATAAACTGCTCCTTTGCCGTGTGCACAACAATAATATCATTTTATATATGTAGAGATAATGTAACTGCGCTTATCTTGATTAACATGTGTTCTGCCTCGGACACTATTGCTGACACCATTGTCACGAATCGTCTATCTATATGGCATGACATATCTAGTATAGTTTATTACATACATCCAACAGAGTAAATATTGGAGAGTTCTTCTTCACACGTTGTTCCTCAAGGCTCTGTTAGGGACCGTTATGTTCATACTGTATACAACTCTGAGCTCACTTATTAGAAGTCACCATCTTTATACAGATGATTCAACGTTGGTATTGTCTCTTTCTGTTGCAAGACTATGCAACTGCACTTGTGTTTAGCAGATTAACCTATTGTAATTAAATTGTTCACAATATTTCCCTTTAGAGTATTTCACAATTGTAACGTGTCGTTTAGCAAGGGTTGTATTCACTTGTTTCTGGTTCTCTGCCACATTTAAACACTTTGCTTTGGCTTCATATTCGATATTGTATCATTTTAAAGAAACGTGCAATTACATACCCTGCACTTCCCTGTAAGCAACCATCATGTTTATAATATACATTATTAATTGCTTACTCCTATGCGAAAGCCTAGTCAGCTTCGATCATAAAGTTCTGATTTCTGTTTTGTTCCTAGTATACATATTACTATTTGGTCTAGGACTTACACTGTAGCAACATCGACTCTTTCGAACAGGTTTCTATTTAGTTCTCGATCAGTTGAAGCTTTTACACAATTCAGCCGTCATTTAAAACATACGTTTGTATCTTTGTTAATCCATTATAATTCCCTGGCGTACCAGATCAACTGTTACTGACTGGAATATTGTTACTGAATCCGAGATCCTTTAGTCTTGACGAGCCTTTGTGCTGTGTTTCCCGGCAAAGGAAGTTGTCTTATTATGATTGTTGTTCTTTTTGTTGTGGTTGTTAATAATGATTCATAGGGTTATCTATCTTAATGATTACTCTGTAAAAGGAACATTATTAGTCA
Source organism: Oasisia sp. SBJ-2009 (assembly GCA_964017155.1). Classification (NCBI taxonomy): domain Eukaryota; kingdom Metazoa; phylum Annelida; class Polychaeta; order Sabellida; family Siboglinidae; genus Oasisia; species Oasisia sp. SBJ-2009. The sequence continues at coordinate 16,181,229 of OZ024866.1, forward strand.
TTATAATCTTGACCTTAGTCATTTAACAAAATCTGGCAAAAATCGATACCTGGAATGAAGCTAAGAAAATTGCGAGAAACCTATTCTAGACGGGGAAACTTCGTTGCTCGATGTCTCGGGTTCTCAGGTTATTTACTGCAAACAGCCCAAACTTGGGCTACCGCAGGAGTGTGTAGTGCTTCTTGTGCGCATGCGTTAGGTATTATGTTTGTTTGTTTGTTTATTTGTTTGTTTGAGCTTGTTTGTTTGTTTGTTTGTTTGTTTGTTTGAGTTTGTTTGTTTGTTTGTTTTACAGGCAATTTAGGTGATTGGGTGTTGTGAAGAGGAGGTTCGTGATTGCTGCTTGAAAAGCTATTGGGTTATCTATTTCAGTAATTATTATGTTGTGGGATCATATTCCAGATGCGAATTGCTCGGGGGTAAAAGGAGAACGCTGAAGACTTGATGCGGCACCTGGTGGCTATGTAATGGCCACGGTTTTTTGATGGTTTTAATAGGCCCGATGGTGGTGTGATGTTGATTATGTTATTTAAAATGTTTTAAAATGTCATGGCTTATTTGATAATCCTGCGTCGCTCAAGAGTCGGTCATCCAAGGGTGTGGCTAGTAGGTATGTTGTGACTGTTTGTCGTCGATGGTCGTTTTTAACAAATCTGGCTGCACAGTGCTGTACCTTTTCAAAATGCTTAATTTGGGTAGTGGTGTGTGGATTCCACATAGGAGAGGCATATTCAAGTTTTGGTCGGACTAGCATGTTATAGGCAGTTTCTTTTACATCAGGTTTGCATGGACCGAGGGTTCATTGGATCATACCTAAGACTTTTGAAGATTCGGAAGTTATGTCATTGATATGATTCGCCCAGGTTAGCTTAGTATCTAATTTTATTCCAAGATATGGGTGGCTGGAGACTGTGGAGAGTGGAACACCACAGAGGGAATACGAATGTAGTCTGGGTTTTGTTTTGTTTGTTATTGGGAGATGCACACATTTGGGGATGTTAAACTCCATTTGCCATTTGTTGGACCATGATTGTAGTTGGATCAGGTCGGATTGGAGGATGTTGTTATCTGTTTTAGATTTGATTTTGCGATATATGATGCTGTCATCAGCAAAGAGCCGTATTGGAGATTGAATGTTATTGTTTATGTCAATTATGTATAGCAGAAAAAGAACTTGTACTAGAACTGAGCCCTGTGGTACTCCAGATGTAACGCATGTATTACCCGGCAGGGATCCATGGACTGAAACTATCTGTTTACGGTGTGAAAGAAATGATTTTATCCAGTTTTTTGTTGTTTCCAGTTATTCCATAGAAGGCTAATTTTGATAAGAGGCGTTTATGAGAGACTTTGTCAAAGGCTTTGGCGAAATCAAGCAGGATGGCATCTATCTGTGTCTTGTTGTCTATAGCTGTTATCCAGTCATGAACTGTCTCGATGAGTTGGGACTCACAACTCACAAGAGAGCCCTGACTACAAACCGTGTTGAAAGTGGAGTATGATGCTGTGTTTGTGTAAATGTTTCCACACGTTGCTAAGGATAATGTGCTCCATAACTTTACAGAGGATACATGCTAATGAAATGGGTCTGTAATTGACAGGATCTGATTTGAGGTTCTTTTTGTGTATTGGTGTTACTAGTGCCTGAAGCCAGTCATCTGGAAGTTTGGAAGATATCTCGAAGGTAACAGGAGGAATTAATTAAGTATACATCATCAATTCGATGTCAACAGTCTAAGACCAGGCGTTCGGAAAATGAACAGTAATTACATTTCTATACAGAATATACACAAAGCAATTTCATAACATTTTGTTTATTTAATTACAGATGCTACGATCACAATGCCGTTTGACAACTGCTGCGTATCCATCAGGCTTAAACCAATATTACAGTAAAATAATCCGTGCATGCTTGTGGGCGTGTGTGCATGTGTGTGTGTGTGTGTGTGTGTGTGTGTGTGTGTGTGTGTGTGTGTGTGTGTGTGTGTGTGTGTGTGTGTGTGTGTGTGTGTGTGTGTGTGTGTGTGTGAGAGTGTGTGTGTGTGTGTGTGTGTGTATGCGCGCATAGCGCTGTTCCATATTTCATAACTGCTTCAGTATGTTTTACTGCTGTATGTAGCAAATATCGACTACTAATAAAGCACTTAATTTCGATCGCATTACGTTGCAGAGAGTCGTGAATTAACTGCTGCCCTGGATCCCGTCGTCCAACGGCATGTAAGCTATTTCAAGCTATGCTTGCAATTCCACTTCGGTCGATGCTTCTTTCCGGTCGGCAGAGGAGTCTGAAACAGGAACACCTGTCAGGATGGCAGGTCTCTTGCTTTCGCAAAGATCGTCGCAACATTTTGGAGTCACGGAAACACGCTACACAACTACGCAATGTTTAGAAAGGAACACGCGTTAACGAAAATTGGCGCAGGATATGTTAACTGCGCAACATTGTGGTGCTTAGCTCTCATTTTGAATGCAGTTTAGGTCATACGTTATTTGTTGGAATGTTTTCCTTAATACTCAACACAGGAGCGTGCGCACAGTTTACAAACAAGTGCGCCTACATGTAGTTCGAGGGCAGTATCAGTTTGAACGAGTGGGGTACTCCTTTACTTTTTTTAAAGCCACACATAACCATTCGGTTCAAATTAAGTTAGATATTTACTAGAAATATAAAATGGCGGCTTGCGACTTGGTTGCAGGGATAATTACCCAATCAGAGATCCATGTTTAGTTAAACACATTGCTTGTAGTACGGGCAGCGTGTAGCAGAAAACACAAAACATTACGTCACGTGACCGAATGCCAACCACACGCCTGGTGGACGATTTCATTGGCTGACCTTAAATCAAAAGGTTTGCAAAAGGTTCCGCCAGGGGTACTGCTGACTGGTACTGACGTAATCAGCAGCAGCGACCCCTCGCGCACGAGGATGCTTAACGCTTACTTCGTAAAAGTATAACAAGGTAAGTTATTATAAAGAGCAAATATCAAATCCAAAGCGCTTTACATTTTATGCCCCAGCAGACCTGTTCAATCGAACACCATCTCGACTTCTCAGGGAAGCATCCAGCCATGCTGCAATTAATGTGCGAAGACTATTCGTATGTAAATACCAACCACTGTCTATAGCCAAGTATTCATTCAAACAGCAGAGTGAACTGGAGCAATGTAGAACGAAAACACGTGCTCAATGTTTACCACGGCAGCACAGGATTCGAACCCGGGTTCGCGTAGTCGAGAATATGAAGCTCTACCCCTGAGCCACTGCAGTCCGACATCCACCGAGGTGTGAGCCGCTGGGTTATATGCACTCTTCAGGGCTTTAAGTTTGACATGTGAATCGTGAGAGTCCGAAGCTCTAGCCACTGCACTACAGCGCTACTACCGTATACACATCGTTACACGTGATACTCACTTCAGTTTTGTTTTGCGTCAGGGTCGGGGAAGTGCAGTCCGACGAACAGCTGATACACAGCGGACCCGACGACAGCACCGATATGAGGCCCGAAAATTGGGATCCAGAAAGCGTAGCTCCTGAAACTGAACACACCAACTGATGAAGAAGCGTTCATTTCTCAATAGCCAGCAACATACCGGCTCTATGGCAGTTGTGGCATTAGACACTGTGTGCGTTTTGAGCGATACTTAACGATACAGTACCCAACAAAAGTATTACGAAGTAGCAAGGAAAACTTAATAATGTCATGTACATAAGCTTGTATAATCTTAAAGATGTACACTTCTCATCTGGATTAAATGTATTAGAAACATATTAAAACAAATGACATTATATATGGTTAACGCAAGATCATAACATTGATGCCAAGAGTATAATATTTGTATGTGAATGTGATCAACTATGGCACAGTAGAATTCAAAGGATAATAATGTGATGTATCAAGTATTTAAGATATCTGGTTATAAAGGAATGTATACCAAAGTCCTTCCTGAACACTTAATAAGCATTATTCCAATTCAGAATTACCTGTTAATAACCGAAAAACTCCAACATGCCTAGGAATGAGAGACTTTGCACCATTTGTGACGAAGGTGACGAAATTCACGTTTTATTTTAATGTACAAAGTTGGATGACCTGCGAACTAAATATATACCTTCATGTAATAGGGTAAGCGCAAATGTACACAGTTTTATTAATATGCTACAGACCAGTGAGCCTGACAAAATTAATGATCTGGCAAAATTAATCTTGTATGGCTTAAAACTGTATGGTAAATGACCCGCCACTTTGAATATTTTTCATTTCATTCTACTCTACTCTACTCTACTCTACTCTACTCTACTCTACTCTACTCTACTCTACTCTACTCTACTCTACTCTACTCTACTCTACTCTACTCTACTCTACTCTACTCTACTCTACTCTACTCTACTCTACTCTACTCTACTCTACTCTACTCTACTCTACTCTACTCTACTCTACTCTACTCTACTCTACTCTACTCTACTCTACTCTACTCTACTCTACTCTACTCTACTCTACTCTACTCTACTCTACTCTACTCTACTCTACTCTACTCTACTCTACTCTACTCTACTCTACTCTACTCTACTCTACTCTACTCTACTCTACTCTACGCTACGCTACGCTACGCTACGCTACGCTACGCTACGCTACGCTACGCTACGCTACGCTAAGCTACTCTACTCTACTCTACTCTACTCTACTCTACTCTACTCTACTCTACTCTACTCTACTCTACTCTACTCTACTCTACTCTACTCTACTCTACTCTACTCTACTCTACTCTACTCTACTCTACTCTACTATACTATACTATACTATACTATACTATACTATACTATACTATACTATACTATACTATACTATACTATACTATACTATACTATACTATACTATACTATACTATACTATACTATACTATACTATACTATACTATACTATACTATACTATACTATACTATACTATACTATACTATACTATACTATATTATATTATATTCGATTCACGCTCAAGAGCCGGCTAAGTACCCAGACTCTCTTCTCGGCGAAATTACGCAGCCGAGCGAGAGTCGGTTGACCGAGACTGCCTCCTTGCCTACATCAAACCCATCTTCGGAACCCAGTAATGCCCCGCTCTTGCTAAAATAGGTATACTACCCTGTGTGGGACGACGATATTTTACCTGAATGCTGCACCATCCCATCCAGCTACGGCGACGAACACCCGGGGCGCGAAGTCACGTGCGGGGTTCACAGCGAAGCCGAAGTTCATCCCGAACGCCATGCCTAGAGCGGCGAGCACGGAGCCGATGGCTATGGGGGTGAGGCCACTCGACGGACACATGTTGCTCGGGTCTACCACAGCCAGGATACCCAGCATCAGCAGCGCCGTGCCAACGATCTGAAACATTGCACTTGACTGTGGGAGGACAGGTAATAGTCGAGTTGCCATTTTGTGAAACTGGAAATGGGTGGTCGTGTAATTTTGTATGTGCTAAATATTATAGATTATTTGTACCTCAAGTCAAACCTTAATGTTTATCTTTATTGATATAATATATTTATTCAGGATGGCTCAGCTAAATACAGTGCACATTAAAATATACACTAGATTTCTTTTCAGTGAGGTCCTCATCCTTTACACTACAACATCCCAGGGACTTAATTTTAGTGTCTACACGCATGTCTTGGCAAATAAGGAAATCTATGAAACCATTTTGAACGATCTCCGACTATGCTCACGTAACACAGTTTTTAAATGGCTGCCATTTTAATAACAATATTTAAAATCGAGCATAAGTTGATTGACATACATAGACATGATGTTTTGGCCATTCCTATTTTTCAATATCAGGAATTTCAACGTAACCATTTCCAATGATGATGATGATATAAGTAACAAACCAGACGATTTGTCCGTACATTTTAGGGTCGAATGCTCTTAGTAATTCTTAGATAGCGCTACATCCGTAGATATGGTAAATATGTGATAGCATTGCAGGACTCACAGATGTCAATGAGAACTCACTCTTTTTAACACTAACCCCAATTTCACGACAGCACATTGTCAACGAAATTGGAAAACGGGTGGCCTTACACAAGGGGTGGCCTTATCCAGATCTTTAAAAAAAGTGTCAAATATCTGCTTATGAAAAATCAGTAATATGTTATTTCTGTTCTGAATGTACTGTTATTATTCATTGTTTTTCTATAATTATATTAAACAATTATTTAAATGCAATTTTACTTGTCACACACGTGCACCGACGTATTTAATTTTGTGGTACACTTGTAATTCACTATTTCACTATTTTAGTTAACTAGTTGCACTATTATGATGCTGCTGTATAGGTTTTTGTGTTTATGTTCACGAATTATTAATTGTTGCGAAATTGTTAAAATACACGAATAAGGAAAATAAGCATTGTTGCTTAAATCCAATTGTTACATTGTAGCATGTACTTTGACATGAAATTATTACTTTACTGTATTACTTTACTGTATGTACATGACATTATGAAACAATAAAGCTATATTATTATATAGCTATATATTATAACTCACGAATATGAACACTCCACACGCTGTGGACTAATAAATCTGCTTCACAGTCGTATGGTTACTATTTTAATATCTTGATCACTGCGGATGCTATGAGATTGTATCTACTACAATGTAAAAGGCAATGTAGAGTGAAAAACTTGCCCATCAAGTTAATCAACTGTCAGGAGTTAGAGGTGCCCGATAGACTGGCGACGAGATCCCCCCTGGTGATTAAACTAGGTATTAATGTCGTTGTCGGACTGAACGCAAGGTGACGTGGGCCGATAAGAAATAAGGAATGTATTGCGAAGTAAATTGAAGTAACGAAGCAAAAAGTAGTAGACTAAAGTATTTCTAAATAAGACTACTTAGTGTAAATAATTATCTTGTTACGTGTACTCTACTCAATTAGATAAAAAGGTAGGTTTAGTCGTTTCTTGACGCCACTTCCTCTTCATTAAGTTGGATGTTAAGGTAAAACAACTGGTATCCCAGATTTATTATCAACACATGTTATTCCTTAATCCGTCTAGAAATGTAACAATCCATGTACAATGAAAAACACCCACTATGCATTAATGTTGACTATTATAGTATAAAATAATT
>OZ024866.1:16190857-16198357 GCA_964017155.1 Oasisia sp. SBJ-2009
ATAGCAGTGGCAAGAGACGTGTCTCATATTCTCCAACGACTTTGATTCTAATCGCTAAGAAGTGGTTTCTTGTCGACGTTGCAGCCGTTGATTTGGACGCCTCAAAGCAATTGTCACACGGAATTTGGCTGTGTGTGAGTGAGTGAGTGAGTGAGTGAGTGAGTGAGTGTGTGTGTGTGTGTGTGTGTGTGTGTGTGTGTGTGTGTGTGTGTGTGTGTGTGTGTGTGTGTGTGTGTGTGTGTGTGTGTGAGAGAGAGAGAGAGTGTGTGTGTGTGTGTTTGTGTGTGTGTTTGTGTGGGTGTGGGTGTTTGTGTGGGTGTGTGCGTGCACGTGCGCGTGCGTGTGCGCGTGCGCGTGCGAGTGCGCGTGCGCGTGCGCGTGTGTCCGCACGTGTGTAGCTGATCCATGACTACATGACCTAACTACTAAACACGATGTTTACAGCCACGTACATGCAGGTTTCGGAACCTCCTTGATATCTTGCAGTCAAAAAGATGGCAAGATATAACGAATGCGTTTGTTAAAAAAATTCACGGGCTGGCGGCGGGGTGGTAGAACTTAGAAGAGCCTGCTACAATTGATATCAAGCTGTAGGTGCGGCTTCGGGCAGAAAATTACCCCTATTCGGTTCGTGTCGGTACAACCGTGACTGCGGGGCGCAATGCCGTAATGTGCAAACATGTAATTTGTGTCATTATTCTTGACAGTATGGCATGCTATCGGAAAAAATGAAATGTTTTTTACAGCGGTTTTCTGTGATTGTCCTTTTTTAAATACAAATTCCCAGCTAATCTAAAGGCCGCGTACAAAATAAAATCATAGGTTTTGGAGTATTAGGCCATTTCTCACCGAAAACATTACATAAATGAGATGACTTAATTAAACATTTAAATTGTTTATTTTTATCTAAGTGTTTTCCTGAATAAATGTCCCAGTATTTTCATTTAATCAAAAATGATATATTATAACTGTAAATAGTGTGGTCGCACCTTTGTATCCCTCTCACTTCTCAGATGCATTATGAACATATTTAAGCAATTATAAGGATAAATATTACAAGTATTGCAATTCAGTTACCCTTTTCAACGATTTGTAAATATGTTGTAAAATTTGTGTTTTTGTATTTGAACTGACATTTTTCTCGAATATTATAACCTTTCTCAACTTTATATATACTGTTTTCGCACTGTTAAAATAACACGACGTAAACAACATTACTATTATAATTTAGTTAATTTTGCTAATTATACATGCAAATGCAAGATTTATCGATTGACTCAAAAATGCCAAAATAGCAAGTATGAACAAATAAGTAAATTCCAAATCTTGTTCATGTTGAATACGTGCACTTAAAACAGTTAGACGTGGTATGTTAAGTCAGAATGCATAATTTGTTAAACATGAATGAGAGATGAGCGAAAACAGCAGGGCGTGTGAGAGAGATGGCAAACCCCAACTTATCTAGTCTACCAACAACGCGCCCCATCGAATCGGTCCGGCTGGACAGAAGGGATACAGATACGTGACTTCTCTGACATTTAGCTTATAACCGGCTGAAATTTGATATGGCAAAATGTTGAGAGAGCAGCGAAGTCGACAATACCGAGATAGTTACACGTGCATAATTTCGATCATTCACCGGGAGACTCCATTTTCCAAGATAACATTGAACAAGTCTTGCGTTAGAGATAAGCAAGGCAAATGTGACAACGTTACAACATTTCTCAATCTGCAGGCCGTAGGGGAGACTATGTATGTTTGTTTACACATTGACAACAAAAACATGGCATTGAGGAGGTTCTTTGAAGCTATGAAAAACATTGCATTGCATTGCATTGCACCCCTACAATTTGTATAATACTTGTCGGTCGTTAAACCAACAGGTATTACAAATGGAAGGATGCGATGTAGCATACAACCTTGCGTCCGGATACTTACTCAAGGAACACCAACAACGCTCAAAATAACAATTGCATGGGTTTAAATGATCAAATTTTGTCAGATAAATATTACCTGTTTTGTTTAATTTCCTAAATTTATGCAATGTTTTTGACGATGACAGCTATCTGCTACAACGAAAACAACATTAACGAATATGTTGTTGCATGCAAGGGACCCGCCAGCATCATACATCAGACGTTCGATAATTAAATTTCATAAATAACTGCAAAAAACGGAGTGTTCAGTAGCAACCCTGTCAACCGTCGTTAATGTTACAGATTATGCATTAGTGTCTTTTTCGGGCGTGGGTGAAAAACATGTATTATACTATTTGCGCCAAATCCGTTGGCAAGTAGCAATGCTGAGCATATGATTACATACTATTTGATTAGGATCAGACTGCATAGTAATTATGAAACTTTAAAATACATACATACATACATTTAAAAATGTGTAACACAGACATGTATTTAGAAACGCACGGGCGCACACACACACATGCCCACACATACACTCACGCACGCGCGCTCTTCCTAGGCATTCCAATGCAAATATGTTGCGTTTTGTTAATCGTCACAAAACACACACACACACACACACACACACACACACACACACACACACACACACACACACACACACACATATATATATATATATATATATATATATATATATATATATATATATATATATATATATATATATATATATGTATATATATATACATATATATATATATATATATATATATATATATATATGTATATATATATAGGTATATATACATATATATATATATATATATATATATATATATATATATATATATATATGTATATATATGTATATATGTGTATATATATACATATATATATATATAATATATATATATATATATATATATATATATATATATATATATATATATATATATATATATATATATATATATATATATATATATATATATATATATATATATACATATGTATACAGAGCGAGGGATAGAGAGACAGACAGAGAGACAGACAGAGAGAGATAGACAGAGAGAGAGAGAGGGGGAAAGAGAGAGAAAGAGAGCGAGACAGACAGACAGACAGACAGACAGACTGAGACAGAGAGGAGAGAGAGAGGAGAGAGAGGAGAGAGAGAGAGGAGAGAGAGAGAGGAGAGAGAGAGAGGAGAGAGAGAGGAGAGAGAGGAGAGAGAGAAGAGAGAGGAGAGAGGGAGAGGAGAGAGAGACAGCGACAGAGAAATGGCGACATCATGTGACTTACCACAAGTAGAAAGGTACCGAGACATTCTGCGAGTCCTTCTCGAATGAGAATATTGGTGATCTTGAGACGAGAGGCGACCTTTCTCTGGCAGGGCGCGAAGTGGCTCTCCCCCATGGTGACCGTCCGGCGACTGCGACACTTCGATGTCTGCGAAAGCCCCTCGACTGTCCGCCCAGCGTTCTCCCCGGAGCCCGTAACTAAGACCCCGCCCATCCACCCACAGCACCAGCCGTAACAAAACCGCCTCACTTCGCGCAGTGCAGCGGAGTCATTCACACTGTCGTCAAACTATCGCCAGCATATCTACCCGGCGCAAGCGTCCCTGGTGACAGTGTGGTGACAGTGTGGTGACAGCGTGGTGACAGTGTGGTGACAGTATGGTGACAGTGTGGTGAGAGTGTGGTGAGAGTTTGGTGAGAGTGTGGTGACAGTGTGGTGACAGAGTAGTGACAGTGTGATGACAGAGTGGTGACAGTGTGGTGACAATGTGGTGACAGTGTGGTGACAGTGTGGTGACAGAGTGGTGACAGTGTGGTGACAGTGTGGTGGCAGTGTAGTGACAGTGTGGTGACTGTGGTGACGGTGAGGTGACGGTGTGGTGACAGTGTGGTGATGGTGTGGTGACAGTGTGGTGACCGTGTGGTGACAGTGTGGTGACAGTGTGGTGATGGTGTGGTGACAGTGTGGTGACGGTGTGGTGACAGTGTGGTGACGATGTGGTGACAGTGTGGTGATGGTGTGGTGACGGTGTGGTGACGTTGTGGTAACAGTGTGGTGACAGTGTGGTGATAGTGTGGTGATGGTGTGGTGACGGAGTGGTGACAGTGTGGTGACGGTGTGGTGACCGTGTGGTGACAGTGTGGTGATGGTGTGGTGATGGTGTGGTGACGGTGTGGTGACAGTGTGGTGATGGTGTGGTGACGGTGTGGTGACAGTGTGGTGACGGTGTGGTGACAGTGTGGTGATGGTGTGGTGACGGTGTGGTAACAGTGTGGTGACAGTGTGGTGACGATGTGGTCACGGTGTGGTGACGGTGTGGTGACTTTGTTGTGACGGTGTGGTGACTTTGTGGTGACGGTGTGGTGACTTTGTGGTGACGGTGTGGTGAATATGCAAGTGACAGGATATGGAAAACATGGATCATAGGATATGGATGGTAACAGATAGCTTTAGCATAGGTTTGGCTAATCCACGTCTGTCACGGTTGAGTGAACGTTGGGTTTAATTATATTTCATTTCTATTCAGCTGGCCTTTGATTCGGTATTAGTACTTCGGATGGTGTTATTTATGCTTCGTTTTCCAACCATTTATAGTTCGGTGCAAGTTAAATACACAAGCGCGAACTTATTTTTGTAACGAAGTGCGCATGTATGGTTTTGAGGTTTGAACCTTTCGTAATTATATAACAGTCTACATAATGCCATTAATGACAATTACATCCATTGTGCTGGCAAAATCTAGATCAAACATTGAATGTAGGTCAACTGTGAAGGTCAAGGCAAAGTTACTAAAATTGTCGCGTCCTACAGAGTGGTATCCAGGTTCGTGGTTGATATATGAAATAATTATACCATAAATTCCTGTATTTAGGTCAAATATATAATATAGATTAATAAATTGGTCAAGTTCTAATAGCCGTTTATGGGTTGCATAAAGTCATTATATTGGCACTTTTATACTTCAAACGTTAAAAGTGTTAATTTCCTAATCAATTGTCAGTGGGCCAAATGTAGTTCAAAATTGGAATCTGCTCAACTGTGAAGGGCAGGGTTAGGGTTAGGGGAAGGGTTAATCATATAAATTGACATTTCCTTCTGCTTTTTTTTTTTAATTTCACGTTTCAAATGTTATTACTACTTTCCAATAAATTGAATGAAGTCAGAGTCTGCATAATTGAGGCTAATAATTCCTGGTTTCTAAACAGCTGCAAATTTATATTTATGTTTATGTGAATATATAGTTAAATTGTATTCGTTTTTTAAATATAGTATTATCTGATAAAAAGGTTATCCGTATTTAATTTGTTATTTCAAATTCGGCCTGAGAGCCAATCAGCGTCTCTACCCTAGTTTGAGGTAAGGCCGCTTTGTCGGTCACATCGGTAGCCCATAAATAACCAGGCGGAGTTGAGAGGCTGAAAAGTGCCGCCACCTCGCGGAGTCTTGTTAATCGATGCTACTGGTAAACCGCTGTCGTGGTCCTAGATTTGGCCGGGCAGAGATTCGGCACGAATCCGCCGAATCTGGGACCGCAACAGTAGCGGGCCAGGATTCTCCGTTGTTACTAGTATAGTTTCCGTTAGTAATACATCAAATATTCCACTGTGATTTATATTCGCAATATAAAAATATAAACGTAAACGTTTTGAAGAAATTCGACCAGGGCATGACGTATGTTACTAACGCTACGTCAGAGAAGATAAAAGCGGAACTGCGCTTGCGCGCGCATGCGAGGTATGCGTTTAGCCGAATATGGGACCGGCCAAATCTAGGACCACCACACCGGTATCCACATTAACTACGTCACTGGTACACAACGTACCACATACTCAATCAATAGATAGATTAACTTCGTCGACTGATCAAGCGCAAGTCGTAATTTTTTCTTCGTATTTCTATATTTGACCACCATGAAAAGTTGCGACTGTTACATTGTACTGTATCTTGGAATTCATATTGAATATACTACGTGATATAATTGCAACGTTAATCGGTCACTTATACGGTTCATTGTTCTTCTCTTCGAAAACGAATGCCAGAATATTCACACATCTGACCATGTCATTAGAGAAGTGAACGTTCCTACAGACAACATTGCCGCGCTTGAAAAGAGTGACACTTCAACGGCATTGGTGAGTATAACAGTTTAGGACGGACATTCCTCCAATGGTCCAATGATCATACACAGGGGACATGAACTTAACAAGCACACCTATGTGCAAAGCATGGAACCGTTGTTTGTGCGAGTAAAAACGGATAGATACAAATTTAACTCGTCCTGGAACATACAAAATGTGTCGTTGGTTTTTTGAAGAACCGGAATCTCGACATCGGAAGAAATCATCGAAATAAGGACATTGTGGATTTGAGTTTTTAAGCCGATGGTCTGATGGTGCGTCGCTGTCATGCTCGCGGTGTCCATTCCAGTGCTGAGTTGGAGTGTGACCCGGATGTTGGCGAGACATACGTTGACAACAAAACGCTACGTCAACACGTGCAGTAGAAGTGCCGCGGCTAGAGTCGTTGTTATACCGCTGGTGTCAGCACGGAAGATGGCTCCTGAAACGTAGATCCAGTCAATATGTCAACAGAAATGTACACACACACACACACACACACACACACACACACACACACACACACACATATATATATATATATATATATATACACTGTATATACATATATATATATATATATATATATATATATATATATATATATATATATATATACACACACTGTATGTATATATATATATACACTGTATATATATATATATATATATATATATATATATATATATATATACACTGTATGTATATATATATATATATACACTGTATATATATATATATATATATATATATATATATATATATATCACAGATTGAGAGAGACAGAGACATACAAACAGACACAGACAGACAGACAGACAGACAGACAGACAGACAGACAGACAGACAGACAGACAGACAGACAGACAGACAGACAGACAGACAGACAGACAGACAGACAGACAGACAGACAGACAGACAGACAGACAGACAGACAGACAGACAGACAGACAGACAGACAGACAGGTGGGGATACACGAAATGGAATATTATGTAGCATAAAAGCAATTACGCATTTTTATTTAAGACAAACTGCATCTACTTCCTTGGCTAGCATACACTACATGCCTTCAACATTTCTTGCAAAGATGTCTAGTGAAGTAATCTTTGTATTAAAATAATTATCATACTGCAATGTGGACTGTATTTCATGGCATGGCTGACATGTGAAAAACAAATGTATGCAAATATGTTACTCTTATAAACCAGCTGTATCAGTAGTGATTTATTGGTTAATCCTTGAAGTGTCATATGTGTGAGCTAGAACAGTTAGTCTGTCAGAAACATGTGGAAATGCAGATATTAGAACCTATATTATTGTGTTGACCAAACATTGGAATGGGACTTGCTATTTCATTTGATAAGGAAACAAAAACGATATAAGGTCTTGATTTGAAATATTGGGAAAAGAGATGGGTAGGTATTCCGCAGAAAGAACTGAT
>OZ024866.1:16203357-16213357 GCA_964017155.1 Oasisia sp. SBJ-2009
TAAAAGATAGACACGGTTGTTTTTCTTTGCATATGTCGGCATCTGTAAAACACGCAACACGATTGCAACACTCTTCCCAGGATACGCCGGGTGTCAAACGGCCGTGTATTACTAAGTTATTGTGGCTTCGACGTCGAAGATGTCAGTGCTGATAAATCTATAATGAATATGACAACTATGATGATGATTCTTATTATTATGATGTTTATGATGTTTATGATGTTTATGATGTTTATGATGTTTATGATGTTTATGATGTTTATGATGTTTATGATGTTTATGATGTTTATGATGTTTATGATGTTTATGGTGATTATGATGATGACAACGACGGCGACTGCGACGGCGACGGCGACGGTAATGTCGACGACGCCGACGCCGACGCCGACGCCGACGCCGACGCCGACGCCGACGCCGACGCCGACGCCGACGCCGACGCCGACGCCGACGCCGACGCCGACGCCGACGCCGACGCCGACGCCGACGCCGACGCCGACGCCGACGCCGACGCCGACGCCGACGCCGACGCCGACGCCGACGCCGACGCCGACGCCGACGCCGACGCCGACGCCGACGCCGACGCCGACGCCGACGCCGACGCCGACGCCGACGCCGACGCCGACGCCGACGCCGACGCCGACGCCGACGCCGACGCCGACGCCGACGCCGACGCCGACGCCGACGCCGACGCCGACGCCGACGCCGACGCCGACGCCGACGCCGACGCCGACGCCGACGCCGACGCCGACGCCGACGCCGACGACGACGACGACGACGACGACGATGACGACGACGACGACGACGACGACGACGAAGACGGCGACGATGATATTCTTTTGTACTATTTCTATATGACTGTAACAGTAGTTTGTGAACTTAATATAACATCAGCTTCATCACCGGTACGACTAGGTACGTATCTTATCGACTTACCTGTGAATATGATGACAGTGAAGGCCACAACCAGCAGTGCCGTCCGTGTGTTGACGACGCACCCGCTGCTCGACATCTTCACAAAGTGCTGCGCTACGACCTGCGGCGACAGACACGATTGATGCAGTGCTTTCTGTTACTTCACCTCGGAATTGGCAATTCTCAGTCCTATTTTTCAACTAATTCTTTTTGAAGATGGCGAATAGGTCGAAGGAGTTTTCTTAAGATACGCGGCATATTTCATTGGTTATTTCTTTACCTTAAAGCACGACGACAGCTTTCATCACAGACACAGCTGGTGTATTTATAACACATATCCTTCTTTGTGCAACATTTGACCACGCCAGTTTTCACCGTAGAACACAGTTGATATGTTTATAATACGCGTCCTGGTATTCTCATATATTCTGTGATCGGCTGTAATAATTCGAATGAACTATAAACAATTATTGGGAAGCTAATAAATATCCGCTTAACTGAGTCTCGGCGTGTGAACAATTGCTAGCAGCTCAATACGTTCTTACTCAGCTTGTAGACAGCGCCGGTATTTAGAGTTTTGCGGATAATGATGTGATTGATATTTGGACTCAGCAACGAGTCCAGAGGGGTCTTAGGTGTTTTAACACCCTCCATGCCCTAAATGGGATAGTAGGTCAAGATGAAAGGCAAAATAGAACGTGCGACAAAATAATGAATTACGACATGTATTTACTTACTGATGACGAAATGATAAAGTGTTAGCTATGCATTCAAGGTGTAATTTCCAAGTGTTTCATTGTGAATAGTTGGTTCCTTTCGATGCATTTGCGAGTGCAACGCCGCACAAAAGGCTACTTGATATTAGCGAATTCCTTAAGCGAGTTGCCATCCCAGACAACATCAGCTTCTTGCCAGTCTTGTCGTGCTTGACAACAACACAAGTTTTTCCAATAGTGAGAAAATATGGACAGAGTGGTATTTTCCAATAGTCGTGGCTGCCGGGATATCCTGGACTAGTATATTCAACCACTGTTCTATGTGGCATGTGAGTCTATTAATTGCACCCTATTTGGTCAAACAAAATATCGGAGGCTTCTTCCCATGCCATCATACATCGAAAACTGTCACAACGCCTGCGCGGTTATAGGAAGTTTCACGTAAAGACGTAAAAAACACTGATGACGATTAAGACACCCTGATAATAACAACCCTCAGGGTTAGCTTGGAAAGTTCGGCTTGGCATAAATGTTCTGAAAAAAGGCTGACTGTTTCAGCGAAACCTTTTAATAGTATAACATTGTGATTACAACATACACAACTAGTCAGTTAGTAAACCCCTTCCGAGTGCTAGAAATAACTAGAACAAAACGGAGCGGAGCGGAGCGGAGCGGAGCGGAGCGGAACGGAACGGAACGGAACGGAACGGAACGGAACGGAACGGAACGGAACGGAACGGAACGGAACGGAACGGAACGGAACGGAACGGAACGGAACGGAACGGAACGGAACGGAACGGAACGGAACGGAACGGAACGGAATGAAACACAACACAACAGCGCTAGTACATCACTTTGATGGGAACGGAGACAGACTGACCCTACCCTACGTTACTGGCCTACCTGAAGCACTGCCTCCGCCACGCACAAAGACCTACTCGAGTGCAACGTTCGCTCAAACAATCACTTATAATTATATACCACCCATAACGCAGTCGATGCTTATTCAGTCAAGTACGCGTCAACTGAATATAACTTATTTAAGTGCATTAAATTACACCACGTCAATAACAAGTCCACTAGTAAAAGCAATGCTCACTTGTTGCCTTTGAATTGTTCGTACATCGTGATGTCTCGATGTGTGGTGAGGTTGCGTTTTCCAGCTGAACCGGAATGTAGTTGCTATTGGAAGGGAGACTGGGGCTCGCCAAAATAAACAATAACACCCCCTTCTGGGTCTCCAATTATCCCACATTGAAGGTATCCAAAGAAACTCCAAATACACCAGACTTAAGTCGTGCACAACAGTATGAAATGTTACTCCAGTAACCTCCCCCGTCAATGCATTCCATTCTTTAAATACTGGGAAATGAATGTTACGTCCAGCGCCCTCGTAAAAAACGTTTCTCGAGACTACCCCCCCCCCCACTCATTACCCCCTCCCACCCCTGGTTCCAACAGTTTAGATCTGTATTGGTTTTACATTGTGGTTATTCTACGAGCAAATCTAGTAAATGTGGCATAGCTACAACTAATATATATTTAGTCATGTATTGGTTCAACATTGTGGTTATTATACGGGCTTACTAACACTATTATCATCGAGTATTGCGTAAGCAGTTCTAGCCACAGTGACTAGATTCTAGTTACTGTGGCTAGAACTAATACTATAAACTGTTCGGGTAGTTTTACTGTGTCATAAGATCTGTATCAGGCATCTGCTTACGCAATATTCTATGATAATAGCGTTAGAAAGCCAAAGTAGCACAAAGCCAACTCCATCACCTACAGGTGTCAGTGCCGAATGTTGGCGTTAATTCACTAAATAAGTAAAATGACTAGATATAACAAGATTGCCACCCAGAGAATCAACTCTAGATGGCAGGTGGACAAGGAACCCTTTGGTTTATCGAGAGTCCAACCTATCTATCCCGCCCTTCTGATGTATATGTGGATTTTATTTTTAAACATATTAACACTACTAGCACATACACACTCAGCCGATAATGTCTTCCATTCATTTATTGTTTTTGGGGGGACTAAATACAGTTGGAATGTTGCGCTTACGAAATGTGCCACAAATGGCAGGTTGGTAGGCTTACAAAACCGGTGTAACTATGGCGAAAGTTCGTTGAATTATCAACAATAATTAAATACTTATTATTTGTAAACAAATGAATCACCACTGCCAGGCACGCGCAGCATCATTAATCATTCCCCAAATAACGTGATATATCATGTAGAAAACGTGACGCTATGTTACCTACGTATTTGGACTACAGTGACTTTCTACCGTACAATAACGTGACTGTCACCAGCCCGTATTACCCACAACATACCATATGTCAACTGATAGCGGTCAAGCAATCTTGTGTATGTTCTATTTATATCTGTGGGCTCACTACGTCGTTGCAATGACCATTGTACGATTGTTCACACTTTATGTGGTGGATATCATGAACAGAAATGTTTCTCGTTGTTTCCAACATTCGACAAGGTTCTGTTAACGGATTAGTCTGTATAAATAGTGTTATAACATAGTATTATCATTAGTTAATAATATCTTTTTCTTTGAACACTTAGTTTGGCTCAACGGAAGGTATTTTATGAAAATGTACATTGTTATACTTTTGCCTGTACATCTTCAGTTGTATATTTATTTAATATATTGCTACATATGCCAATACACGTATGTGTACGTGTATATATATATACTTATATGTGTGCGCATGTATATATATATATATATATATATATATATATATATATATATATATATATATATATATATATATATATATATATATATATATATATATATATATATATATATATGTGTGTGTGTGTGTGTGTGTGTGTGTGTGTGTGTGTGGTGTGTGTGTGTGTGTGTGTGTGTGCGTGTGTGCGTGCGTGTGTGTGTGTGTGCGTGCGTGCGTGCGTGCGTGCGTGCGTGCGTGCGTGCGTGCGTGCGTGCGTGCGTGCGTGCGTGCGTGCGTGCGTGCGTGTGTGTATAATATCTGTATTTGTTTTTCAGTTGTGGGAGAATAAAACGTATCTTTATCTTATAGAAAGCTTCGTTTAGTCAAATCAAAGATTCACCTAGCTAACATTAAACCGTTTCAAATAAATATAACTTCATGAAATATCAATAACATTATAAACGAGTGCTTTACTATAAATTGTCTGTGCGGGTCTTGCATCTGATACCGCCGTATGCCATACCTCACGTACCGTACAGATCGGACAGACGATCCAGATTGGCCTGATCGCGAAGATCGGGTATCCACCAAACGCACACTAAAACATGTATCACCCCGTCCAACGCGGCACACAGTGACCGGCTGACCACGGTGTTTACCCCGGCAGCTGACGGTTGAATAATATCTAGTCCGTTGTTAGGTTCAACCGCGGCAACGCCCCTTTCAGTGTGTTTACCCTCAACTCTACTCGCTCGTTCGGGGTGACTTGACAAGGTAAGTGGCTCCGGTGGCCGAATGAAGACAACCAGTGTCACTGACGTCATTTTGATATCATTCATGCATAGGTCTACGTCCATGGTAACTTTTATTATTTTTAATACGAATTATTATTATTATTAATATAATTATAAGGGTAAACATGATAAGTATTGTACTTCTTTACCCTTTTTTCAACAAATGGTATTGTATGCACTGTCTGTATAATGTAGTAATTGTTGTTGTTGTTGTTGAAAATAAATTTTAATTCAATTCAATTCAAGAAAATTATATTATCTATACCGCCACACCCCAGAACTCACAATTTTTTTACAGCAAATTAAAAATAATAAAGACAATAGTAATAACCGGTATAGAAAACAAATTTATTATTATGTGGAGAGGATTGGCGATACTCAGCTACTGTCCTCGATTTCTACGTTTCTTCTACACGTGTTTTCCATCTGGTGTTTGGTCGTGTCTAATTCTTCTCCCTGGTACCTCTGCATTGGCACCCTACTTCATTAGGTGCTTCTCTTCCCTGCTCATTGCTTGCCCATAACATCTCACTCGTTTCTTTCTCTCTGGTGTGTTAAGTTGTTTATGTCACTCGTTATTTCATGTGTAAATACAATGGCATAATATAAATGTATTAATACAGTTACAACATTTATTATACGTATTTGCACACGGCATTAGGAATGATAACATTTGCGCTATTCATGCAACGACGCCTGTCGTCGCTTGATGGATATGTCACTTATTCTCTCAAATTTATGTGATAACACATTCCTGTGCAACTATTCAAACTGTTTATTGCTATGCGTGTCTGCGAAAGTGTATTTTGAATGCTTCTGTATAATAGTGTTGGACGAGTGCGGCACGAGGAATTTTCTGCGGCATCAAATGACATCATTTACACTTGCCGAGTGAAGTTGAAATGCAGTATAATGTTTTATTAAATATTCAAGTAAAATGCGGCATAGAGATTCGTCTCGCTTATACGTCGAACGGGAAAGCGGAACATTAAAGGAATCTCCGAACAGTCACTTAGCGCTGGCATCTCGTGTAGATCCACTCGAACTAGTTTTAGTTAACGAGCACTGTTTCCATAAGCAACTGCAATGAAATTGATTAATGTGTACTAAGGTGCAGTCTAGCGATTCTATCTGTGTCACATTTGTTAACTAAATTCATCCTCACTTCTTCACCATGTCCAGATCTTCGTAAACGTTTTCGCTGACGACACTCGCTGTACCCATGGCACCTTTCCTCGTACTAACAGACCGCTTCCCTCCGCCTGCAAGAGCACCTCCGCAGCTGGTTGCCATTGCCAGCGTGTCATACACACCGCAGACGGCTGTCCCCACAGGTTGACGATCTGATACGGCAGCGGTGCCCGGATGTAGGGCTGGACGCGGGGACAGCCTCTGGTGCGTGGAGGCTCGGGCCGCAAACCCTGGATACGGAGGAGGCAGATCAGGACGGGTTGAAAGTTCCACGATCTCAACCCGCTGTGCTCGGTTCTGGTCTGTTCGTGCTGGTGGGCCTACGCTGTAGACGTCGTTCTCGAACGCTGCGGTCTCGTGAGCTGCCCCTCGAGGGAGCTTACGGCGACGGCGCAGTGTGAAGGCGCCGGCGGCTAGCATCAGGACGAGCAGGACAACGCCAGCCACGAGGACTGTCGGCAGCAGGACGGGGTGGCTCGACGCAGAATGCTTGTCTACAGTTCGGCCCGCCGGGGTTGGGTTCAGTGGTGGCGCAGTGGGGGAGGCTGGAACAGGATACTGACTGGTGGTATTGGCGTCATGTTATATGGTGGTGGTGGTGGTGGTGGTGGTGGTGGTGGTGGTGGTGGTGGTGGTGGTGGTGGTGGTGGTGGTGGTGGTGGTGGTGGTGGTGGTGGTGGTGGTGGTGGTGGTGGTGGTGGTGGTGGTGGTGGTGGTGGTGGTGGTGGTGGTGGTGGTGGTGGTGGTGGTGGTGGTGGTGGTGGTGGTGGTGGTGGTGGTGGTGGTGGTGGTGGTGGTGGTGGTGGTGGTACCACGGTGGTGGTGGTGGTGGTGGTGGTGGTGGTGGTGATGATGGCCGTGGTGATGATGATGATGATGATGAATATTAATAATATGAATACTACTATTGTTACTACTTCTGCTACTACTAATAATAATAATCTGAGCAACAGCAACATCAACAACATATGCATTTTCTTCACGGACATAAAAATGACGTGTCGTTTGTTGTCACTGCTGCACTGTCGCCAGCTTCAGACGACGACTGACTGATATTTATCACAATTCATTTATTAGTATTACTTGACGTAATTATTCGTTAGAATGGTTATTATTAGTTTTGTTTTGATTTTTACAAATAGGTAATATATCGATTTATTTACACCGTTATTTAGAAATGCTAAATTATTTTATGCTGCGTGCAGTTATTTATATATAGACATATTTTTATATTAACACATTTTTATTGTATCCACTTATCTTTTTTTAATGTTGTTAAGTGCAATGAACAATTACGGATGAGGCGCTATATCCAATAGATACACTATTATTTTTATTTAATAAAAAACATGTCATGCCTTGTAATTTAGCTTTCTTGTAAGTACACATGACCACTATGATTTGCGTGCTGCGTGGCCAATGAGACGTGATGGTGTGGTTGATTGTCCTGACGTGATGGTGTGGTTGCTTGCGCACGTTACTCGTGCGTCCAGTTCACTGGAAGACAACTCACTTAGACACGACGTCTCGTCCGCGCCCAGCGTGTAGCCGGCCCGACAGGTGCAGCGGTAGACGGAGGCAATGAGGGCACAGTCGTGGGCACACGTCTTCTCACACGTCCGGATGGACTGGGGCGGTTCTGAAGGCACAGCGTCACAGAGTTCGTCAACACAGTAAGGTTCGATAATGACTGAAGTCGTTGTCGACGTGATGGCATTATCGTCGTGTCATAGATACACCTTAGTCGTGTGAGCACGTGAGTTCTAAACAATCAGATGACTAGGCCACAAATGCGTGTCAAATAGTATTTTATGTTATTTTATAGTGACGTTGCATCACGTGGAAGGGCACGTGGGAACACAAAAAATCAAACAAGCAGATTTACTTGTAAAGATGTTAACCATACTCATCAAGATCTAGCCTATAAATATACATGATACATCCCATTTGAGACTAAACTAATTGCCTATTCGACACCATTCGAAGTCGACTCTGATAACGAGCAATGACAGTCAATTGTCACTCTTCAATATTTCCATACAAAAAGCATAGATAAATGGGTATTTTCTACGAACCCGGGATTCTATTGCACGACTTTTGGTCTTGGGCGAGTGTGAAGCCGACGTGACAGGAGCAATAGAAGCCGCCGGTCGTGACCTTGCACACGTGGGCACAGCCGCCATTTGCATTCAAGCATTCGTTGATGGCTGTGAAACATTCAATTTAGTTAGGTGTTGTTCATAATTGTCAGCATTTTTGAAAGCCTACGAAGAGTACGTACGTTTGTTCCTGACTCCCCGTCCCAAAGAGTACATGAAAATTGTTGATTGTTATTCCTAAGACGTACCAATAGTAGGCCACGTCAGCCGCCATATTGTTGTTGTGCTAATTTGTTATTTTCATTCATGATCCGGTTCCAAACGATTCGAACGAGCCATGAATTCATTCGCATATGGGCGTAACTGCTGCAGTTGTTGTAGGTTTTATAGATTTGCACGTTACGATAACATGATGGGAACTATTATGCAGATGAGTTATTATTTTCAATTTGTTTGCTTGTTGCGGTAATTTTAGCTTGCGAGCACTTGCCTGCCCAATGACAAGTAGGCTACAACAAGTTTTTACCTCCTCCAACCCCTCCCCTAGCGTATGGTTTGTACGCTTCGGAAAATGTTGACGATTATGCAAAATCCCTTAGGTTTCTTCAGGGGAATTGCATTTGCTCTTTTATATGTAGGGATGCCTATGCGCATCCCTACACTGTTATCTTCCGGATAATGCACGTGCTCTCTTATATGTGACTATGCCTATGCGCCCCATACACCCTACACACAGTTTCTCGTTCTTGGTTATCTTTCCAATAATTAGAAGTTGTACATCAAATGTATGCAATGAGTTCATCGCCACCTTTGTAATTATTCGCGAATTCAAAATACTTATGAATCATGATATTACAAAAAATTATTCTGAAAATATTACGAGATGATAATTTTGTTATCCACATAACATACTTGGACAACTCACCAACGCACGACCTATTATCTGTGGAGAGAGTGAAGCCTGTCCAACACGTACACTTGTAGCTGCCAGGAGTGTTAACACACACGTGTTGACACCCATCGTTTCTATTCTGACACTCGTCTATATCTGAAAACAAACGCGATATCGATTCCATTAAAACCAAACCGTGTAGAAGAGTCGACTCGTATTAACCAGTGCCAGTTCCTACTGTTACGACAAACTAACGGTAAATCTAATGCTAGGGATAATTGCGAACATGCAGTCGTGTACTGACTCGGGTATCAGATGTGAACTGTTAATCGGCCCATGATGACGTCACTATACATCGATGGAGTTTGGCATCTATACTACCGGGATACAACAAATGTATATATATCCAACGGAATACTGTGAAATCCGAAATGTTAGACTTGGTTAAGTCCGCTTATATAGCAGACATCACGAAATTTGAATTAGGAGGTTGGTTTTAAAGTAATACTAATAATAGTAATAAAACGGTAACTTCTGTTGCGCCTAAATCCGTGGGAACCAAGCTTAGAGGTGGCCTCGATTACCCAGGCTCCGAAAGGTGGCGCCACTTTTCAGCCCTCGGCCATTCTTTCCGAATTCGTAACATTCAAACCGAACAGTGTTTCATTAAACAATATTAGTGCCCTAGATATAATTA
>OZ024866.1:16218357-16228357 GCA_964017155.1 Oasisia sp. SBJ-2009
GCAACACGATTGCAACACTCTTCCCAGGATACGCCGGGTGTCAAACGGCCGTGTATTACTAAGTTATTGTGGCTTCGACGTCGAAGATGTCAGTGCTGATAAATCTATAATGAATATGACAACTATGATGATGATTCTTATTATTATGATGTTTATGATGTTTATGATGTTTATGATGTTTATGATGTTTATGATGTTTATGATGTTTATGATGTTTATGATGTTTATGATGTTTATGATGTTTATGATGTTTATGATGTTTATGATGTTTATGATGATTATGATGATGACAACGACGGCGACTGCGACGGCGACGGCGACGGTAATGTCGACGACGCCGACGCCGACGCCGACGCCGACGCCGACGCCGACGCCGACGCCGACGCCGACGCCGACGCCGACGCCGACGCCGACGCCGACGCCGACGCCGACGCCGACGCCGACGCCGACGCCGACGCCGACGCCGACGCCGACGCCGACGCCGACGCCGACGCCGACGCCGACGCCGACGCCGACGCCGACGCCGACGCCGACGCCGACGCCGACGCCGACGCCGACGCCGACGCCGACGCCGACGCCGACGCCGACGCCGACGCCGACGCCGACGCCGACGCCGACGCCGACGCCGACGCCGACGCCGACGCCGACGCCGACGCCGACGCCGACGCCGACGCCGACGCCGACGCCGACGCCGACGCCGACGCCGACGCCGACGCCGACGCCGACGCCGACGCCGACGCCGACGCCGACGCCGACGCCGACGCCGACGCCGACGCCGACGCCGACGCCGACGCCGACGCCGACGCCGACGCCGACGCCGACGCCGACGCCGACGCCGACGCCGACGCCGACGCCGACGCCGACGCCGACGCCGACGCCGACGCCGACGCCGACGCCGACGACGACGACGACGACGACGAAGACGGCGACGATGATATTCTTTTGTACTATTTCTATATGACTGTAACAGTAGTTTGTGAACTTAATATAACATCAGCTTCATCACCGGTACGACTAGGTACGTATCTTATCGACTTACCTGTGAATATGATGACAGTGAAGGCCACAACCAGCAGTGCCGTCCGTGTGTTGACGACGCACCCGCTGCTCGACATCTTCACAAAGTGCTGCGCTACGACCTGCGGCGACAGACACGATTGATGCAGTGCTTTCTGTTACTTCACCTCGGAATTGGCAATTCTCAGTCCTATTTTTCAACTAATTCTTTTTGAAGATGGCGAATAGGTCGAAGGAGTTTTCTTAAGATACGCGGCATATTTCATTGGTTATTTCTTTACCTTAAAGCACGACGACAGCTTTCATCACAGACACAGCTGGTGTATTTATAACACATATCCTTCTTTGTGCAACATTTGACCACGCCAGTTTTCACCGTAGAACACAGTTGATATGTTTATAATACGCGTCCTGGTATTCTCATATATTCTGTGATCGGCTGTAATAATTCGAATGAACTATAAACAATTATTGGGAAGCTAATAAATATCCGCTTAACTGAGTCTCGGCGTGTGAACAATTGCTAGCAGCTCAATACGTTCTTACTCAGCTTGTAGACAGCGCCGGTATTTAGAGTTTTGCGGATAATGATGTGATTGATATTTGGACTCAGCAGCGAGTCCAGAGGGGTCTTAGGTGTTTTAACACCCTCCATGCCCTAAATGGGATAGTAGGTCAAGATGAAAGGCAAAATAGAACGTGCGACAAAATAATGAATTACGACATGTATTTACTTACTGATGACGAAATGATAAAGTGTTAGCTATGCATTCAAGGTGTAATTTCCAAGTGTTTCATTGTGAATAGTTGGTTCCTTTCGATGCATTTGCGAGTGCAACGCCGCACAAAAGGCTACTTGATATTAGCGAATTCCTTAAGCGAGTTGCCATCCCAGACAACATCAGCTTCTTGCCAGTCTTGTCGTGCTTGACAACAACACAAGTTTTTCCAATAGTGAGAAAATATGGACAGAGTGGTATTTTCCAATAGTCGTGGCTGCCGGGATATCCTGGACTAGTATATTCAACCACTGTTCTATGTGGCATGTGAGTCTATTAATTGCACCCTATTTGGTCAAACAAAATATCGGAGGCTTCTTCCCATGCCATCATACATCGAAAACTGTCACAACGCCTGCGCGGTTATAGGAAGTTTCACGTAAAGACGTAAAAAACACTGATGACGATTAAGACACCCTGATAATAACAACCCTCAGGGTTAGCTTGGAAAGTTCGGCTTGGCATAAATGTTCTGAAAAAAGGCTGACTGTTTCAGCGAAACCTTTTAATAGTATAACATTGTGATTACAACATACACAACTAGTCAGTTAGTAAACCCCTTCCGAGTGCTAGAAATAACTAGAACAAAACTGAACTGAACGGAACGGAACGGAACGGAACGGAGCGGAGCGGAGCGGAACGGAACGGAACGGAACGGAACGGAACGGAACGGAACGGAACGGAACGGAACGGAACGGAACGGAACGGAACGGAACGGAACGGAACGGAACGGAACGGAACGGAACGGAACGGAACGGAACGGAACGGAACGGAACGGAACGGAATGAAACACAACACAACAGCGCTAGTACATCACTTTGATGGGAACGGAGACAGACTGACCCTACCCTACGTTACTTACCTACCTGAAGCACTGCCTCCGCCACGCACAAAGACCTACTCGAGTGCAACGTTCGCTCAAACAATCACTTATAATTATATACCACCCATAACGCAGTCGATGCTTATTCAGTCAAGTACGCGTCAACTGAATATAACTTATTTAAGTGCATTAAATTACACCACGTCAATAACAAGTCCACTAGTAAAAGCAATGCTCACTTGTTGCCTTTGAATTGTTCGTACATCGTGATGTCTCGATGTGTGGTGAGGTTGCGTTTTCCAGCTGAACCGGAATGTAGTTGCTATTGGAAGGGAGACTGGGGCTCGCCAAAATAAACAATAACACCCCCTTCTGGGTCTCCAATTATCCCACATTGAAGGTATCCAAAGAAACTCCAAATACACCAGACTTAAGTCGTGCACAACAGTATGAAATGTTACTCCAGTAACCTCCCCCGTCAATGCATTCCATTCTTTAAATACTGGGAAATGAATGTTACGTCCAGCGCCCTCGTAAAAAACGTTTCTCGAGACTAACCCCCCCCCCACTCATTACCCCCTCCCACCCCTGGTTCCAACAGTTTAGATCTGTATTGGTTTTACATTGTGGTTATTCTACGAGCAAATCTAGTAAATGTGGCATTGCTACAACTAATATATATTTAGTCATGTATTGGTTCAACATTGTGGTTATTATACGGGCTTACTAACGCTATTATCATCGAGTATTGCGTAAGCAGTTCTAGCCACAGTGACTAGATTCTAGTTACTGTGGCTAGAACTAATACTATAAACTGTTCGGGTAGTTTTACTGTGTCATTAGATCTGTATCAGGCATCTGCTTACGCAATATTCTATGATAATAGCGTTAGAAAGCCAAAGTAGCACAAAGCCAACTCCATCACCTACAGGTGTCAGTGCCGAATGTTGGCGTTAATTCACTAAATAAGTAAAATGACTAGATATAACAAGATTGCCACCCAGAGAATCAACTCTAGATGGCAGGTGGACAAGGAACCCTTTGGTTTATCGAGAGTCCAACCTATCTATCCCGCCCTTTTGATGTATATGTCGATTTTATTTTTAAACATATTAACACTACTAGCACATACACACTCAGCCGATAATGTCTTCCATTCATTTATTGTTTTTGGGGGGACTAAATACAGTTGGAATGTTGCGCTTACGAAATGTGCCACAAATGCCAGGTTGGTAGGCTTACAAAACCGGTGTAACTATGGCGAAAGTTCGTTGAATTATCAACAATAATTAAATACTTATTATTTGTAAACAAATGAATCACCACTGCCAGGCACACGCAGCTTCATTAATCATTCCCCAAATAACGTGATATATCATGTAGAAAACTTGATGCTATGTTACCTACGTATTGGGACTGCAGTGACTTTCTACCGTACAATAACGTGACTGTCACCAGCCCGTGTTACCCATAACATACCATTATGTCAACTGATAGCGGCCAAGCATCTTGTGTGTGTTCTATTTATATGTGTGGGCTCACTACGTCGTTGCAATTACCATTGTACGATTGTTCACACTTTATGTGGTGGATATCATGAACAGTAATTGTTCTCGTTGTTTCCAACATTAATAATATCTTTTTCTTTGAACACTTAGTTTGGCTCAACGGAAGGTATTTTATGAAAATGTACATTGTTATACTTTTGCCTGTACATCTTCAGTTGTATATTTATTTAATATATTGCTACATATGCCAATACACGTATGTGTACGTGTATATATATATACTTATATGTGTGCGCATGTATATATATATATATATATATATATATATATATATATATATATATATATATATATATGTGTGTGTGTGTGTGTGTGTGTGTGGTGTGTGTGTGTGTGTGTGTGTGTGTGTGTGTGGTGTGTGTGTGTGTGTGTGTGCGTGTGTGCGTGCGTGTGTGCGTGTGTGTGTGTGTGTGTGTGTGTGTGCGTGCGTGCGTGCGTGCGTGCGTGCGTGCGTGCGTGCGTGTGTGTGTGTATAATATCTGTATTTGTTTTTCAGTTGTGGGAGAATAAAGCGTATCTTTATCTTATAGAAAGCTTCGTTTAGTCAAATCAAAGATTCACCTAGCTAACATTAAACCGTTTCAAATAAATATAACTTCATGAAATATCAATAACATTATAAACGAGTGCTTTACTATAAATTGTCTGTGCGGGTCTTGCATCTGATACCGCCGTATGCCATACCTCACGTACCGTACAGATCGGATAGACGATCCAGATTGGCCTGATCGCGAAGATCGGGTATCAACCAAACGCACACTAAAACATGTATCACCCCGTCCAACGCGGCACACAGTGACCGGCTGACCACGGTGTTTACCCCGGCAGCTGACGGTTGAATAATATCTAGTCCGTTGTTAGGTTCAACCGCGGCAACGCCCCTTTCAGTGTGTTTACCCTCAACTCTACTCGCTCGTTCGGGGTGACTTGACAAGGTAAGTGGCTCCGGTGGCCGAATGAAGACAATCAGTGTCACTGACGTCATTTTGCTATCATTCATGCATAGGTCTACGTCCATGTTAACTTTTATTATTTTTAATACGAATTTTAATTATTATTAATATAATTATAAGGGTAAACATGATAAATATTGTACTTCTTTTGCCCTTTTTTCAATAAATGGTATTGCATGCACTGTCTGTATAATGTAGTAATTGTTGTTGTTGTTGTTGTTGTTGTTGAAAATAAATTTTAATTCAATTCAATTCAAAACAATTATATTATCTATACCGCCACACCCCAGAACTCACAATTTTTTTACAGCAAATTAAAAATAATAAAGACAATAGTAATAACCGGTATAGAAAACAAATTTATTATTATGTGGAGAGGATTGGCGATACTCAGCTACTGTCCTCGATTCCTACGTTTCTTCTACACGTGTTTTCTATCTGGTGTTTGGTCGTGTCTAATTCTTCTCCCTGGTACCTCTGCATTGGCACCCTACTTCATTAGGTGCTTCTCTTCCCTGCTCATTGCTTGCCCATAACATCTCACTCGTTTCTTTCTCTCTGCTGTGTTAAGTTGTTTATGTCACTCGTTATTTCATGTGTAAATACAATGGCATAATATAAATGTATTAATACAGTTAGTATTTGCACACGGCATTAGGAATGATAACATTTGCGCCATTCATGCAACGACGCCTGTCGTCGCTTGATGGATATGTCACTTATTCTCTCAAATTTATGTGATAACACATTCCTGTGCAACTATTCAAACTGTTTATTGCTATGCGTGTCTGCGAAAGTGTATTTTGAATGCTTCTGTATATAGTGTTGGACGAGTGCGGCACGAGGAATTTTCTGCGGCATCAAATTACATCATTTACACTTGCCGAGTGAAGTTGAAATGCAGTATAATGTTTTATTAAATATTCAAGTAAAATGCGGCATAGAGATTCGTCTCGCTTATACGTCGAACGGGAAAGCGGAACATTAAAGGAATCTCCGAACAGTCACTTAGCGCTGGCATCTCGTGTAGATCCACTCGAACTAGTTTTAGTTAACGAGCACTGTTTCCATAAGCAACTGCAATGAAATTGATTAATGTGTACTAAGGTGCAGTCTAGCGATTCTATCTGTGTCACATTTGTTAACTAAATTCATCCTCACTTCTTCACCATGTCCAGATCTTCGTAAACGTTTTCGCTGACGACACTCGCTGTACCCATGGCACCTTTCCTCGTACTAACAGACCGCTTCCCTCCGCCTGCAAGAGCACCTCCGCAGCTGGTTGCCATTGCCAGCGTGTCATACACACCGCAGACGGCTGTCCCCACAGGTTGACGATCTGATACGGCAGCGGTGCCCGGATGTAGGGCTGGACGCGGGGACAGCCTCTGGTCCGTGGAGGCTCGGGCCGCAAACCCTGGATACGGAGGAGGCAGATCAGGACGGGTTGAAAGTTCCACGATCTCAACCCGCTGTGCTCGGTTCTGGTCTGTTCGTGCTGGTGGGCCTACGCTGTAGACGTCGTTCTCGAATGCTGCGGTCTCGTGTGCTGCCCCTCGAGGGAGCTTACGGCGACGGCGCAGTGTGAAGGCGCCGGCGGCTAGCATCAGGACGAGCAGGACAACGCCAGCCACGAGGACTGTCGGCAGCAGGACGGGGTGGCTCGACGCAGAATGCTTGTCTACAGTTCGGCCCGCCGGGGTTGGGTTCAGTGGTGGCGCAGTGGGGGAGGCTGGAACAGGATACTGACTGGTGGTATTGGCGTCATGTTATATGGTGGTGGTGGTGGTGGTGGTGGTGGTGGTGGTGGTGGTGGTGGTGGTGGTGGTGGTGGTGGTGGTGGTGGTGGTGGTGGTGGTGGTGGTGGTGGTGGTGGTGGTGGTGGTGGTGGTGGTGGTGGTGGTGGTGGTGGTGGTGGTGGTGGTGGTGGTGGTGGTGGTGGTGGTGGTGGTGGTGGTGGTGGTGGTGGTGGTGGTGGTGGTGGTGGTGGTGGTGGTGGTGGTGGTGGTGGTGGTGGTGGTGGTGGTGGTGGTGGTGGTGGTGGTGGTGGTGGTGGTGGTGGTGGTGGTGGTGGTGGTGGTGGTGGTGGTGGTGGTGGTGGTGGTGGTGGTGGTGGTGGTGGTGGTGGTGGTGGTGGTGGTGGTGGTGGTGGTACCACGGTGGTGGTGGTGGTGGTGGTGGTGGTGATGATGGCCGTGGTGATGATGATGATGATGATGAATATTAATAATATGAATACTACTATTGTTACTACTTCTGCTACTACTAATAATAATAATCTGAGCAACAGCAACATCAACAACATATGCATTTTCTTCACGGACATAAAAATGACGTGTCGTTTGTTGTCACTGCTGCACTGTCGCCAGCTTCAGACGACGACTGACTGATATTTATCACAATTCATTTATTATTATTACTTGACGTAATTATTCGTTAGAATGGTTATTATTAGTTTTGTTTTGATTTTTACAAATAGGTAATATATCGATTTATTTACACCGTTATTTAGAAATGCTAAATTATTTTATGCTGCGTGCAGTTATTTATATATAGACATATTTTTATATTAACACATTTTTATTGTATCCACTTATCTTTTTTTAATGTTGTTAAGTGCAATGAACAATTACGGATGAGGCGCTATATCCAATAGATACACTATTATTTTTATTTAATAAAAAACATGTCATGCCTTGTAATTTAGCTTTCTTGTAAGTACACATGACCACTATGATTTGCGTGCTGCGTGGCCAATGAGACGTGATGGTGTGGTTGATTGTCCTGACGTGATGGTGTGGTTGCTTGCGCACGTTACTCGTGCGTCCAGTTCACTGGAAGACAACTCACTTAGACACGACGTCTCGTCCGCGCCCAGCGTGTAGCCGGCCCGACAGGTGCAGCGGTAGAAGGAGGCAATGAGGGCACAGTCGTGGGCACACGTCTTCTCACACGTCCGGATGGACTGGGGCGGTTCTGAAGGCACAGCGTCACAGAGTTCGTCAACACAGTAAGGTTCGACAATGACTGAAGTCGTTGTCGACGTGATGGCATTATCGTCGTGTCATAGATACACCTTAGTCGTGTGAGCACGTGAGTTCTAAACAATCAGATGACTAGGCCACAAATGCGTGTCAAATAGTATTTTATGTTATTTTATAGTGACGTTGCATCACGTGGAAGGGCACGTGGGAACACAAAAAATCAAACAAGCAGATTTACTTGTAAAGATGTTAACCATACTCATCAAGATCTAGCCTATAAATATACATGATACATCCCATTTGAGACTAAACTAATTGCCTATTCGACACCATTCGAAGTCGACTCTGATAACGAGCAATGACAGTCAATTGTCACTCTTCAATATTTCCATACAAAAAGCATAGATAAATGGGTATTTTCTACGAACCCGGGATTCTATTGCACGACTTTTGGTCTTGGGCGAGTGTGAAGCCGACGTGACAGGAGCAATAGAAGCCGCCGGTCGTGACCTTGCACACGTGGGCACAGCCGCCATTTGCATTCAAGCATTCGTTGATGGCTGTGAAACATTCAATTTAGTTAGGTGTTGTTCATAATTGTCAGCATTTTTGAAAGCCTACGAAGAGTACGTACGTTTGTTCCTGACTCCCCGTCCCAAAGAGTACATGAAAATTGTTGATTGTTATTCCTAAGACGTACCAATAGTAGGCCACGTCAGCCGCCATATTGTTGTTGTGCTAATTTGTTATTTTCATTCATGATCCGGTTCCAAACGATTCGAACGAGCCATGAATTCATTCGCATATGGGCGTAACTGCTGCAGTTGTTGTAGGTTTTATAGATTTGCACGTTACGATAACATGATGGGAACTATTATGCAGATGAGTTATTATTTTCAATTTGTTTGCTTGTTGCGGTAATTTTAGCTTGCGAGCACTTGCCTGCCCAATGACAAGTAGGCTACAACAAGTTTTTACCTCCTCCAACCCCTCCCCTAGCGTATGGTTTGTACGCTTCGGAAAATGTTGACGATTATGCAAAATCCCTTAGGTTTCTTCAGGGGAATTGCATTTGCTCTTTTATATGTAGGGATGCCTATGCGCATCCCTACACTGTTATCTTCCGGATAATGCACGTGCTCTCTTATATGTGACTATGCCTATGCGCCCCATACACCCTACACACAGTTTCTCGTTCTTGGTTATCTTTCCAATAATTAGAAGTTGTACATCAAATGTATGCAATGAGTTCATCGCCACCTTTGTAATTATTCGCGAATTCAAAATACTTATGAATCGTGATATTACAAAAAAATATTCTGAAAATATTACGAGATGATAATTTTGTTATCCACATAACATACTTGGACAACTCACCAACGCACGACCTATTATCTGTGGAGAGAGTGAAGCCTGTCCAACACGTACACTTGTAGCTGCCAGGAGTGTTAACACACACGTGTTGACACCCATCGTTTCTATTCTGACACTCGTCTATATCTGAAAACAAACGCGATATCGATTCCATTAAAACCAAACCGTGTAGAAGAGTCGACTCGTATTAACCAGTGCCAGTTCCTACTGTTACGACAAACTAACGGTAAATCTAATGCTAGGGATAATTGCGAACATGCAGTCGTGTACTGACTCGGGTATCAGATGTGAACTGTTAATCGGCCCATGATGACGTCACTATACATCGATGGAGTTTGGCATCTATACTACCGGGATACAACAAATGTATATATATCCAACGGAATACTGTGAAATCCGAAATGTTAGACTTGGTTAAGTCCGCTTATATAGCAGACATCACGAAATTTGAATTAGGAGGTTGGTTTTAAAGTAATACTAATAATAGTAATAAAACGGTAAC